>PQXN01000052.1:0-167552 GCA_004786275.1 Botryotinia convoluta | reverse complement strand
TATAATATGAAATCATATTATACATATACTATTAATCGATATATAGCTTTATTAATAAGATATTAATAAGTGATTTAGTATACTTATTATAGAGTTTCAAAGTACGAGTATGTGGATTTAACCGCGAATCCTGATTTTCGCACTGCACTTCGATATTAATGATTGATATCCTGCTTGAGATGAAGATGTGAAGTGAAAGCTTCGGAAAGGATGGGGATACGTAAGCTTTTATGGCCAAGAAGATTAGGTTAACAAAGCAGCCGGATAGTGAAATTTTGGATAGGAGGTATTAAGAAGGTATTGTCCATTCAAAATATAGTATGGACTCAAAGCGCAAGATGATCATTTCTTTAGCAGGTAGGTTGATTTCCGAAAGAAAAAAAAGAAAAACAACTTATGGTGGGCAACTTTCCCCGGATCTACTAGATCTGCCTACCTGATCCTCTCCACCTCGGCATCTTCCCGCTCTCGCCATTATCATGCATTGCAACCGGCCTGATATCCTCTGCTACTAGGTATTTGGCAGATAACGGCGCATACCGATACTTGGGTACTTAACACTTTATTTAAATCGTAGTTATACGTGAGCCAAGAATATCCACGTAATATTAAATCTAGACTTAGATATCAAACAAGAATCGAACGTTTCCCGATATTCGAAAATTGTGATTAGAATCGTTGGGTCTATATTGTCAACTCAGCATGTGAGGACTTTCCTTATGGAGAAAACGCTTTGCTGTAAGCTTATCGATGTGCATTGCCCGTACCCTGCATTACTGGTACAAATATATGGTGTGCACTTTGAAGTAGTTCACAGCACTGCAGTTGTTAGAATTTAAAGCGGCAACTTGCAGCATCTGTGTCTTGGCCAATTCGACAGAAATAGTGGTTTATTAATTGTTTCCATTGACGCGTCTTATTGCGTTTCCCTTTCGGAATGAAATTTTTTCGGGATAGAACGCAAATCTCCGAGGTTATGATGGTGGAAGGGAGGGATGAGTTGTGAAAATCGACTTTGATGTATCATTTTACCCTGAGTAGCAATGGGACTGAGTAGCCTTGCAAGACTTCTAGAAGGACCAATACACCAAGGGCTCTTACATAGTTGACAAGAAGAACCCTAGAATTCGGAGCGCTCAGCTCCCAAGAGATTTCAAACGTCATGTTATTTCCCCCCGCCTTCGCCCCGCTCGGGAAAGAATTCATTTCCGTGATTTTCTTGTCTCGGCCGTTCCATTTATGCTGGCAGGTAATCAAAGGCCTGGGTGATCGCCATATATTAAGATGATTCGAACCGGGAATGAGAAAAGTAATTACCATTCCTGGCCAGGCAAATAGAGATGGTAGATCGTTCAGCCTGATGATTTTCCTGGCGATCTTAAGGCTTGATTGGTGAGACGGATCATGTTGAGTTTGGAGGCTGCTTTGGCGTGAAGATGGATTCATGAGCAGCGGTTATGTATATAATATACTTTAAGAATTACATCGAACAGGGAGTTTGAATATCGTATCGAAACTTTATAGTAAACAAGTGTCTATGTAATGTATGTACCGTTTGTATATACTTTTCTATACCTCGCGGTTGATACTTGTTTGGGTAATTCTATCAAAGCTTGGAAGTTGGTCGGGACTCGGGCCTTATGAGTGGACGAATCTTATATCGGCTAGGATCAAGGGATGAAACCTCGGTCATCCGTCACCCATCATTCATTGAGACTTCTTTCGAACCATTTAAGTTTTCAAGCATTTTGCCTCTGATTGATGACTATACACAGTATGTGAATCAAAGCTGTGAATGAATGGTTCGTGAGCTTTTCCATTGATGTTGAGACAGTAAAGTAAGACATAGGATTCAAAAAGCAAGTGCCCCAATAATTTATGATTTATGAGACAAGAAGTTGATACCCACTTCCCGAGCGCTTTTCGTGATAGTAATGAATCAAATGAATTCATGGGGTCATTCTAGAAAGGGAGGGGAAGTGCAGTAGAACTTGGAGGAGGCAGGACTATGAACGGAAAACTCTGGAGATGAAGGCTAGCTGGATGCGTTCATGAGGTGATAATTGAACTTAAAATCCTCGTAAGGTAGTATTGTAATAACGAATCATCTTGGATAGTTCCTGACTTCATGTTTCATATAAAGAAGTTCTTCATCTATATTTTGTACAACTGTACTCTGTCCTCCGTACATTCTTGTTTTTACAGAGGCGTGATATGAACGTTAGCGTATAGTCGAGTAAATTATCGAACTACTTGCCGAAAAAGGATGATTGGATGAATGTTGGGAACATGCTGAGAGGAGAGAGGACAGAAGAAGGGAAAAAAGAGGAAAAATGCAATTGATAAGCTGTTAACCGTCAAGAATGTCTCAAATTGGTCAAGTGTTCAGGTACGCTCAGATACTTTCAGGTACAATTGATATTTGATTCGCTCGCGGGTAAAATCCGTCCCGTGCATTGCATATTACGACTACAGACTACGGCTAACTAGGTACCTAGTCTCTGGTCTAGTATTATAGTAGTAATACTGTAGCGTAGTACGCTTGTCGTGATCCAGCAAGTCAATCAAGTCAGGCAAGTCAAACCCTAGTTCACAGGTTAAGGTATACTTAACGAACCCTTTTTTGTGAATTTGACACCCCCTTTGTCTTATTCATCGACGCGAGGGTATACGTTTCTGAGTTCACCTCATCTCATCTAATTTGAAATAAGTCAAAATCACCTTACTGTGACACACTTGATGCTCATCCCCCAAAAGCAAATCGTGATGCAAGAAAGTATAATTATACATCAAACAGTTACAAGAAAAGTAAATCTCGACCTAGATATCAATATTCTACAAATCCATTGACCAAAATCCCGAACCATCTTATGATCATGATAACAGCAACGGACACACATCATCTTCTGTTATACAGTTACTTCCTTGATTCCAGGCAAATGGAAAGTGATCCCAAAGAATCAATCTACGGAGTAAATGGTTAGCCATGCCGCTAGATTATCAAGTCTCAGTTTCAGGAGTATGCAGAACGTAGTTGCATCGAAGCTTATTTTCGAGGGCCGGTCGCTACGTTCACGATATGCTAAGATAATAGATAGAGTTTGGGGGCACAAACTGTGGAAGGGGTTTGGTTATAATTGACCTATGAGACGGCTCGATCAGCGGTTGAATATGTATGACAAGGGAGTAGGAGATCTCTTTCATCTCTTCACACGCATTTTGAAAGATTCTAATTGATTCGCTTCATCATACGCCGCTGCTTCACTTATATACGCTTGCACAAGAGTCATCTTGGTAACTGCTGAAGAAAAACCCTAGAGAGATATCACCACTTCCCATTGGAGGCTGTACCCGCATACCACCTCACCAGTCAGTTCATCTTCATTTAGCTGCCACAAAACCCTTTCTGTCTTTGCCTCCCCCTTCGTCGTATATCTTACCACCCGCCACCATCACCATTGTTTGTCGAATTCACGGAGTCCGAGGGCTGTATGTACTCACTTGTTGTTCACTTCCGTGTTAAGATTGATTATCCTACCATCGTATACGGAGTACATCTAGGTAATTCAACCCACTTGCTATCTTATTTTTATCTAGGTAAACCATAGACGATGTGTACTATTGAATGCGTTGTCACCAAATGGAAACAATGTAAACAAACAAAATCATTTTAAAGAAATAGAATTTATCAGGGGGATGGCAGCGATTCGAGAGACCAGATGAACGGGTACATAGTCCCTAGTAGATGTAAATAAAGAAATTTGACTCGGGTAGGGGGTAGGGGGAAGAGAGGTGTGATGTGTGATGTGGCACTGGCGTAAGAAAAGAAAAGAAAAGAAGAGGAACGGGGGGGGGGGCCACATTTTAACCTTAGTACATATTGGGCAAGGTTCTATTTACAATAACTTCCTTGGCTTGGTACCTACAGATACCTAATGCATAATTCCCTTTTTATCAATTGATCCAAATCCTCTTAATTTATTATTCATCCATCCATCCATACAACCATACATATCAATTCAACAAATTGATTGGATTGCATTTTGGCAAACTCTCAAGAAACCTTGGCTATCTGCAATGAGATAAAGAGAGAAAGAGAGAGAGAGAGAGAGAGAGAGAGAGAGAGAGTAGATACTAGAGAGAGAGAAACCAAACGACGTACTGTCCCTCTTCTCCCCCATCGATCAACCAATCGCTCAATCCTTCATTCTCTCATTCCACTCTTTCACTCACACTTACTCCCATTCTATCCCTTTACTTCTACATCACATTCATTGCTTTTCTTTGGACGTACCGGTATACTCACACCAACCAAAGGGACGAAAGGGAAGAGGCAAACTTGAGACGGACGGCGGATTCGACATAATATCACAATATTTCAGACGATACTTCACCCGCCGCATATTCACTTGCATTCAAACATTCATTCATTGGCATACCCCTTTGGCAGAATCACAATCTCAATTTCTTCTATCACAAAATTAGCTGTCCAGGATATCTTACATATTTTGTGGTTATCAATACCCGACTTTGACGTTTAAAACAGCAACTGCCTTACACTTTCCTTTTTCTTGTTCGGCCCGTTGAGAGAACCATCTCGAATTCCATACTATACAATTCGTGCAGGTCACTTATTCGACTGACTGACGGCATATTGACGAAGACATTTATCAAATCAGACTTTCCGTGCAACTCAATTCATGCACCGCGAAACAAATTTCATTCCTCAGGGATACCGAAACACCCCAATACATTCATTACAACCTGTGAAGCACAACTGCCGATAGCATTCCTTCATTTGCGCTATTCAAGTTATCACTATTGGTAATTGTCAAGTTGCAAAACGAAACATCTTTGCTATTGGCAATTGCTCACAATTTTCGTCTGATCATACCCGACCCGTTACACTTCTTCCGTGCGTAGTTCACCGAGAATTCCTTTACCTCAAACAACTATCAAACTTTCAAGGCTAATGCTTGCATGTCAAAACAGCTTATCTTCCATTTCCCTAACTTTCTTCCTGTCGTTCACGCTTTGGTCTTTCGTCTCGAGTCTTTTTTTTGCCTTCCGATATCTCGAGTTGAACGACATCCATTGAAACGAGAATTGGGAAAGTTTCTTCACTAGATCTCACTCGAGCTTGTATTTTAATATTTTTTTTGCCAGAATCGGGTTTATACTTTGAGGATTAGAAAGTTGTAAATCACAGTGCGAAACACTGAGTATCATGTTTCGATCCCGTAAGAAGAAGGATGCCAAGGACGCAGCAGAAGGAGTAGGTCGAGGATCCAGCGATACCGAGCACACATTGGCTGTCAAACCATCAAAAACTTTTAGACTTGGGAAGAAGAAGGAAGAACCGGAACCAAAGTTAGAATTGGACCTTGAGAATGCTTTACCATCGTCGGATGACTTTCGAACAAGTCTGTTGATGAATGGATTATCGGCTCGGTTTTCCATGTTACGAGAACAAGACGATCCAACTTCAAAAATTGGTAAAGCCAGTGATGACAGTGTATTATTTCCCAAGCGAGCTTCGAAATTGATAGATTTCGGATTTCAAGGACACGGTCTTTCTGATATCGCAGAGGTTTCTTCAATACACGGATCCGTTCGACCACCATTTTCCTTTTCTAGGGCCGATTCGGTCGCAGATGGCTATGGTACGGATGATGAATCCCTACACACTGGTAGCATTATGAGTCGACCAAAGCCAGGCGAGGGCAATGTACTCTTCGGTGGTCGTCAAAAGATCTATAAAATTCCATCAGGATCGAAGAGTTCCGCCGATGGGGTTGGCCTTGGGGGTCGCGTATTGTATGAAAGCGACGTTAGTCAATCAGCTTTCCAGAAATTGAGGGAAAAGGAAAGAGAACAACAATGGGAGGAGCAAAATGACGATGAGGATAATAACGCAGATGTATCAACAACAGAGCACTCGAGAGCAGGCTCACCACCACTTGTTGGATACAATCGTAATAGAGAGACATCATCTACCACTTCTTCTGGACCGGTGAACACAAGAATTTCTACAGCAGCAACATCTATTACTTCACAGCGTACACCATCTTTGAGTGGATCTCACACACCAGTTTCAGCCGGAGGCTCTGTAACAAATTCTGGCATGGAAAGGTCTGCAACCAAAATGCGCCGACTGTACGAAACTGGGTTGGACCAACATGTGCATGACCAACAGCACTCAACCATGAACAGAATAGACACCTTGACCAGACAACGTGGTATGGGTGCTCAGACACCTCCACTGACAATGCATTCGCCAACGTCAGCTACCTCCTTTAATGCACCTGATAAGTGGGACCGCAAGCCTGTACTTGCCAAAGGTAGCATGCCTAATTTACGTGCTGCAAGCCCACCACCTAATCATAATCTTCCGTCCCCAATCAGTGGTTTCGATTTCGGCCCAACAGTCAAGTCAGCGCATTTGGGAGTGGAGCCAAAATCACAGTATGGATTTTCGAACCCTCCTTTGAGTCCTCCAGTCAGCGAAAATGATGAGGCTCCACCACCATCACATGTCAATGATCGCGTTAAGGCTATGATGATTGGCAGTGCGCACCCCAAGTCTGGTCAACAGAATTATGAGAATAGAAATCAGGCTCACATGAAGAACGGAAGAGAGACACCGCCACCAAGAAAGCATTCCCCGCCGGGACCTTTCGTTCCAAGACAACAACCTGGCTCACGAGTTCGAAATGACTCTAATGCAACGCAAGAGAACCATTCTAATCAAAGACATTTCCCCCCTAAAGACCGCGCTCCCGAGCCACAATCGCCGAAACAACAACGAATTATAATTCCAGTGAGCGAAACCGTTTCAGCACCATTCATGGGTTCTCCAATTACTCGTTCCGTAGCATCTCCCACTAGATCTGAATTTCCTACCAAGGGAGGACCGATGAGTCGACCATGGGGACTACCCCAGCCTCGTAGCTTCCCAAATCTGAAGTACCGTAATCACAATGATCCATTAATGACACCACGACCCGATGAATCTCAACATCCAGCCTACCAGCCACCTACCGCAGCACCTCGAGGTCCACAACAACCACTACCTGCGCCTCCAAGTAGCCCCCCAAGGACTCTGGAGATTAAAACCACACCACCTGATGATGGTGAAAGACTGCCTGAATCTCCAGCAGACTCTCCAACGCTTCCTGGCTTGAGTGGAATGGTCCGTTCACATTTGCGATCTGACAGTGACAGCTCATCCATATATGGGATAACTTCGTCGAGATTCAATGAACATCCATCTTCTGATCCTGTCGAAGAGCCGTCTCGCGACTATAATGAGAGAGGAAACCCATGGGACATTAATGACTGGGATGAAACCCCAGTAAGTCCTTTGGTTAAAGTAAACAGCGCTGTTCCAGCACCTCTCGTAGTAAAATCAACGGATTCGAATGCCGATCCTGGATCTCCACCAAAGGCTGCATGGGAGAGGGAGATGGAAACCCGTCACAACAGGAATGGAAGTTCAGCCACCCAACAGTAGCGTCAAGAGTTTAAAAATGAGCTTGCTCAACGCCGAAGGCAGGTTCAGGAAAATCTGAAAAGCCTAGTGCTTGAGCCTGAGCGTCAGATTGCTTCGCCCACTCCAGGATCTGCCGTACTGCTGAAAACTAAGGCCAGCCTTGGTGCATTGGCAATGAAGCAGAAAGAAGCTGCTGGTCAGTCCAAAGCCATGAAGATGTTCGGAATAGGCAGCAGCCCAGTCGTACAAAACGGTCCTCCCCAACCACTAAAGCAAAGAGTTGATGACAGCTCATGGAAGGAGGAAGAAGAGGAGATGCTTCGAAATGTCGCTACTTCTTCAACACCTCCTCAGATGAAGGCCTTCCGACAAGCTCGGAGAGATGCTCAACGCGATCGTGAGCATCAAATAGCCATGAGACATCAACAGAAAGGTGACGGCAATTTCAATGAGATTAACTGGTCCAATTCAAGACCTAGTGAGCCTCGACAAGCGCATCCTTATGAGTTAAGACTAATGCAGGGAATGAATGATGTGTCTGGTAATCTGGAACTACGTCAAAGAGCTCAAAGTAGAGAGAGAAAGCCCCCACCAGTAACCCATTCCCAACGAAATGCAAACAGGGAGAGTAAGGGTAGTATAGGTACGAATCATTCCGGGTCACGACCTGCATCCCGTACTTCTCGTGATCGTTCAGGTTCTGATGCCTCTGGCCGATCTAGAAGTCGCAATGGTAGATACAAGGATGATTTAGCTAAAGCAATGGCCGAGGGAACGGGCACGTCGAGTCAAGGGGTCGTTGAGGATCTTCAGAATGCTCGCCTCATGCTCAAACCTACCGTGTCCGGTTTATCTCTTGGTTCATCTCCAAGTTTGTCACCTGGTGTTTCCGGTCGCCCATCCCCACTTCCATCCCCAGCGATGAGCTCGAGACCCAGGACTAACAGCAAACCACAGCCCTCGAGTTACTTTGAGCCACAGAACATGCACGCTCTCCAGACTGGTGATGCATTAGAAATTGGTCTCTCACCTAGACCATCACCTGTCACCCCCTTCTCAGTAAATTCTACACCTTTAGTTGATCCATCACCAATTGGGTCAAGATCAGCGACTCCAACAACTTCTCAGGCAAATAGCCGTATAGCTGCTCGCAAGAAGTCAGTCACCAAGTCCGAAATCTCGGAACCAACTTTCATATCATCCACTTCTCGTATCTCAACAATCAACCTTCCATCTGGATCGAGCCTTCAAAATACTACGGCCCCACCTATACCAGCAGTCAATCCAAGAAGAAGACAGACGAGAGCCATGTTTGATGCGATTATGGGAAAAAAGGACCCTTCAGAATACCTTGAGAAAAATGAGATTCCATTGTCTTCGCAGAGTAACGAAGAAATGAGCACCTTCTCTGATGAAGAGGCAACACCCAGGGAGAAACACAAGCAGAGATTAAGGAAAAGTTCTAGCGAGGGAGGCAATCTCAATGCTAAGGCGAGGGAAAAGGCTTATAATGCACCGAGTCCGGCTATGCCAGATTTTACCCCCGGACTTGGAGGTGTAAGAGGACCGACACCAGTTCAGGATGGAAGTATGTTCTAATTGCGATATCATGGTAACAACCCATGTTAATTTCTATTTATTCGATCTTAATGTTTTACATGAACTGTTTTCTTTTTACATCTGCCTCGCGGCAACAAAATAGGGCAGCGGCATATTGGAGTTTTTGAAACGGCAAAGAAGGAATTCGACTATGTGTCTCTTTGTTTCATACCAAAAATTGGAAAAACAATGTCAACAGGGAGGCGGGACGATGAAATGGGAGGGAGGGAATATGTAGCATATTGGGATATCTTAATGGCGCAGCAGGACTGGGTTATTAGGGATGGGATTGATGGATATTTAGTGAGCTGGCCGGGTATGGTGCATTGGGTGGTCTGTAGTTGAACCTGCATCGAATGAGGATAGAGCTCATGCAGCACGCATTCGAGCCTTCATCAGAATTCATAAGAAAACAATTGAAAAAATATAAACAATTTCTTGGGACTCATTATGAAACTGTGATACATATCTGCCCACCATCATGGAGATTAAGAGTACTTTTTGTGTAATAATACGGAAGTGAGAACATCAATTATTGAACACAAAACTATATATATTTCGATTATAACAACACTCTTTTCGGGATAGTATTGTGCAACTGTGACTTTGACTTGATCAATTGATTGGATCACCAGTCGGACGTGAATATTGGATGTTTGAGGTTTGAGGTTACATAGAAGGTCTGTTCGCTAAGTTGGCAAGCTGGCATCTTTACATTGTACCCCACAAACAGCTTGAACTCAAGCTTATCTCGATTACCTATTCCGAATGTCATAGTTCAATAAGTTCAATAATTTCTTTATATATTGTCCTTCATAAAATACAACTTGCCTACATACCGAGTCTCGAAATTGTGAGAGAATGGTGGCAGCAAAAGCATTAGTGCTCCTAAGCACGATTTCTACTTCGGTTCTTGCGGCTGAAGCTTCGAGACCAAGAGGTGTTGGTCCTGAATGTAAGTAAACAAATGAAATATGAGAGTCAGGCGCAGCGAAGAAATGGCGAATTTGAGCATTGGTCTTCGTTTCTAGCAACTGAATAAGCAAAACCCCTAATTAAGATGCCGTTCCTCTGGCCATCTGGAGACTACTGTTGGAGGCAGTCTATCTGACAAGGTTACAATTACATCCGGAAGCCCAATAGCTAATATCTTATTTCTTGCTACATAGTTGCGAAATTCTACAAATCAACAGACAAATTCACATGTCTTTCAAATCCCTCCATTTCAATCGATATCTCCAAAGTAAACGATGATTACTGCGATTGTCCAGATGGAAGTGACGAGCCAGGCACAAGTGCCTGTACTTATCTATCCAAACTCTCCCCTCCTCAACCATTACAAGGCACCACTGGTTCAAGTCCACACAACACAAGTTTAGCCTTGCCAGGATATTATTGCAAGAACAAGGGTCATATACCAACATATGTTCCTTTTACATATGTAAATGATGGAGTCTGCGATTATGAGTTGTGCTGTGATGGGAGTGATGAGTGGGAGAATGTTGGAGGAACAAAATGTGCGGATAAATGTGCGGAGATTGGAAAAGAGTGGAGGAGATTAGATGATATTAGGACGAAGGCACAAGTCAAGGCCAACAAGAAGAGGGATGAATTGGTTCATGAAGCGCAGAGGCTGAGAGCAGATGTGCAGATGAGTATTGGCAGGACGGAATTGGAGATTAGTCAATTGGAGAAGAAAGAAGAGGAGCTCAAACAAAAATATGAGGAGGTGGAGAGGAAGGAGAGAGGGAAGGTTGTCAAGACCTCGGAGGGGAAGACCAGCAAGGTCTCAATTTTGGCATTAATGGCTAAAACTCGAGTTGCGGAATTGAGAGATGCTTTGACAGGTGTTCAAGCAAAGAAAGTGGCTTTGCAGAATAAGGTCAACGAGCTGGAAGGGATTTTGGCAAGATTTAAGGAGGAACGTAACCCTAACTTCAACGATGAAGGTGTCAAGAGAGCAGTCAAAGCTTGGGAGGATTATGCTGCTACTAAGGATGCTAGTGAAGCAGAAGATACTGAAAGTCAAGATGCTGCTGTGGATGAGACGGCTAAGGCTGAGAATGATGGGATTGAGTGGGAGACCTGGGAGAACGATGAGGAGGAGAGCGATGTTGATGCTCGTAAGTTATCTTTGACCCTTCCTCCACTCCTTCAGTTAAGGCGAGCCCCTAAACACCCACAACTTGCTGCACTTGAAGGTGGTGGTTATTTCCACTAGTCGGTCTCCACGGCAGTTGCCCCCGGCGGGCCAGCGGAGCATTATATTGGAAAAATTCTTATCTATCGTTCATCTCATCACTAAGACAAAATAGTTTACAAATTCGAAGAATACCTCCCAGAATCCATCCGTACCTGGGTTCACCAAAAGGTCACCGATCTCCGTATCATCCTCATTGAAAATGGTGTTCTGGCTGATAACGCCAATTCTGGCTCCGAATCTAAATCTGTCCAAGATGCGAGAAATGCTTATCAAGCTGTCAGCGATGATGTTGGTGCCAAACAGAACACCCTTTCTAATCTCAAATCCGACCTTGAGAAAGACTATGGTGTGGATGATATTTTCCGCGCTCTCAAAGGCTCCTGTGTATCCAAAGATTCGGGTGAATATGACTACGAACTCTGCTGGATGGAAAAGACGTCACAAAAATCCAAAAAGGGTGGCGGAAATACTGGCATGGGTAACTTTGTCCGATTTGATAAAATAGAAGTTGACGAAGAAGTTGATGCCGAGGGTAAGGGTCTTGGTAAGGGAGTCAGAACCACTTTGGTATATGAGAATGGGCAACATTGTTGGAATGGACCGAATAGGGCCACGACTGTTGTGTTGGCTTGTGCTGAGAAAGATGAGATTTGGAAGGTTGTGGAGATGGAGAAGTGTAATTACCGGATGGATGTTGGGACTCCGGCGGTTTGTGAGAGGGTTGTTAAGGGAGGCCCTAAGAAGGATGTGAAGGATGAATTGTAGTGGGAAGCTGGGTATTGGTGAGGGAATTGTAGGCGGAAAGGGAAGAGAGATGTGAGGGTCGAGCGTAGCCTGAACAGTTGGCAGTATTACGATCGTAGCTTAATATATTTTTGCGCTGTTTGTGAAGCAAGTGGAGTTCTCTATGTCTCCAAAGGTTTACTCTCAGTCTGACAAACGCGTGTTTCAAGAAAACTCGGGCATTAATGCAATGAGATCTGAAATTTGTGGGAAGCTTTCAATACAAATCTTTGTCTTTGATGGGTAATTGGAAGCGTGTGCCTCGAATGCTAAGCGTGA
Organism: Botryotinia convoluta; assembly: GCA_004786275.1. Taxonomy (NCBI): domain Eukaryota; kingdom Fungi; phylum Ascomycota; class Leotiomycetes; order Helotiales; family Sclerotiniaceae; genus Botryotinia; species Botryotinia convoluta. The sequence continues at coordinate 155,196 of PQXN01000052.1, read as the reverse complement.
AGATCTCATTGAAGAAGGGTCAAACTTGCTGCTCTTTTTCGTAAACTTCATCGAATAAGCTTCATCAAGTTGTAGCTCCAATCTTCGATTTGGAAGTTCAATGTCTATGCACAGGGAAAGGGTATTATAACAGTTCAGCTATGAGACAGAGGTCATTTGGTGATTATGTGACTTGAGAGGAGGGATCGTGGTTGAACACTTGGTCTATTTGTGTTGTGATCACATGACCCTATTTACGCGTTCGCGTTTTACAACGTCATCTCTCTCACCCTCTCCTTATCTTATCCTTTTTGTTCTTGTCCTCTTTGCTCAATAACATTGATTATTAACCTATTCAAAACGTCCTCAGGAGGAATATCACTATCAATCAGGGTTAATCATGAGTGACACAGCAGAAAAGCAACCTTTGGATGTTGCAGACAGCAACATTAGAACACCCCCCGCTCCAATTCTTCCCCCTCCAAAGTCAAAAGACAAGGTTCCAGTCAAAACCCCTGCATCTGTAACTATGTCTCTTTTTCTTCCTCCTTATCCATCATCTAACGCTGTAACTAGAAACCAGCTACGGATAACAAACGCAAAGCTTCTGAAATTGAAGAACCACAAAATCTACTAGAAATCGATAGTGATGATGAAAGACTTCACATCGTTGATCAAAATTGTGATCAAATTCGTCGCAAAATTCGCACCTTTCTCGAGAGCGGTGAGATGAAAGTCACTGAATTTCAGAAAAAGATTGGCACCAATAGCAGAAGTTACGGTGCATTCATGGGCCAAAGTGGCAAATTTAAGGGAGATCAGAGCAATGTTTACTTAAACGCGTTTACTTTCTTCAAAAAACGAGAGTAAGTCACTCAAATTCTTGTACCAGTCTTGTGACTAATAGAAAAACAGGCTACAAGGTGTCAAGCCTCCCAAAAAGCCAAAGGTCAGCAAAGCCGAAGAAGTGAAGAAGTTTGATGTTTCCGCCATTAAGCTCGATGGAGAATCCACAATTTCCATCCCTATCTATGATAGCTGCGATGAAGTTCGCAAGAAGATACGTGCCTACCTTCGCGAACCCGGTGTGACACAAGCTGCTTTTCTCCGTGAAATCGCAAAGACCTACCCCGAGGAGAAGAAAATCCAATCCAAAGTCTTGAATGATTTCTTAGGTAAGAAGGGACCAAGTGCTGGAAATACTAGTTCTACATACTATGCTGCTTATGTATTCTTCGAGAAGGTGCGCATTAGAGATGGGAAGCCAAAGAGTAAGCATAGAGAAGAAATGGAGAAGCAATGGGCAAGCGAAGGAGGTGTAGATACGAAGACCCCAAGTTCTCGAGGTTACTTCTGCTTTGGCGATGAAAGACCTGTCGAGGATAAGTACGGCAAGGTCTCATTTCAATAAATCTAAGGGCTTGATACCATAGTGGCTTTTGTACTACTTTGGAGTTTGGAGGATCATGAATTCTGGCTTGCTTAATGTCTGTACTTTATTTGGCGTTTAGTTTGATCACATTTAGGGGTTCGTTGGTGCCTGAACTTGTACTACCTATTCCTCGTATTTGCATTAGTCGAAAGGATATTTCAGTGATTGTGGATTGTATAATACTTCGTTAATATTCATCAATTCTACTTCTACTTCCCATTTTAATTTGCACATCATAGCGAGGCTTCATTTCATAATAATTGCCAGAAAGCCATCACAAGCATTAAAAAGATCTAATGAGATTGTCGTAGCTGATCAATATCAATTATGTGCAGTACATGGATTGGTGGGCGATTCCGTGTGCGGGGTACCTTGCAGTCATCCTTCGTTGCTCTGGAATATACGAGCGACGACAAGCACGGGAATCGGCCCGTCCTGTCCAGCAAGAAGAATATAAATATGTACTATTGCCTGTGGTTTTACGAACTTTGTTTCTGATTATATCTCAATTCTTTCCACTTTCAAAACACGTTAGACAATTGACCGGAGCAAGTCGCCCGTCATGCTCCTGACTAAAAATTCTTCAGTTCGTTCCTTGGTGTCTCACATTATTTTGGGATACTTATTTACATCTTACAGCATCATTGTCTCTGCATATGATTTCGTGATAATTGGCGGCGGAACCTCTGGTCTCGTGGTAGCCAATCGTCTATCAGAAATTCCCAACATTACTATCGCTGTGATTGAGGCCGGCCTTTCGGTTCTTAACAATACAAATGTCAGCAGTGTGGATGGATTCACATTAGGTCTTAACACAGCAATTGACTGGCAATATGCGACGACGAGTCAGACGTATGCTGGTGGTAGAATACTTGGATATAATGCTGGAAAAGCATTAGGGGGAACGAGCACGATCAATGGTAAGTACTTCACTAATGAACGATAGTTCAGAGTCTTCAACTGAACAATGGTAGGAATGACCTACGTGCGCGCAGCATTGCAACAAATTGATTCATGGCAAGTTGAACTTGGAAATACCGGTTGGAATTGGTCTGCACTCTATCCATACTACAAGAAGAGTGAGAGTTTTACAGTTCCAACTCCAGCTCAAACAGCAGCAGGCGCATCGTATATCCCGGCGTTTCACGGACAAAATGGACCTCTTAAAGTTGGATATGCGTATGATCTTAACAACGGCACACTATTCTCTCAAGTAGGGAGTGCGTGGGAATCTCTCGGCGTGAAGAAAAGTCGGGATATAAATGGCGGAAATGTAACTGGACACATGGTGGGACCATCTACACTGGACCGAGAGAAGAATGTCAGAGAAGATGCCGCGAGAGCTTATTACTATCCTGTACAGGGTAGGCCAAACTTGCATGTATTTTTGAATACTACCGCCAGAAGAATTGCTTGGGCTGGTAATTTGGGAGCAACGTATACGGCGGGTGGTGTAGAAGTTTTAAACTCGAATGGGGAGATTGAGATTATTAATGCGACAAAGGAGGTAATTGTTTCAGCTGGAAGTTTAAGATCCCCAGCGATTTTGGAGCTTTCCGGTATCGGGAATCCAACGTAGGTTCTTGAAATCATGGCGAGTAGACGACAGGACTAACAAGTTTAGCATCTTGCAAAAATATGGTATACCGACCAAGATAATTCTTCCTGGCGTAGGAGAAAATCTTCAAGATCAGCCTAACAACGCATTTGCCTATGAAAGCAACACCACGTACAACGGAACAGTGCCATATGTAACATATGCTCCATTATCTTCCATCCTCCCGAGTGTGCCAGCTGCAAATCTCAGTACTTGGGCATCGTCGATATCTGCAGCAATCAATAGCTCCATTTCACCTGGCGCCATGAATTACCTCTTGACCATACAAAATGATCTCATCAACCAAAATGTCCCTGATATCGAGGTCATCTTCGGGAACACAGTTAACACCGGATCTGGACCCGGTACATATCTCTACACAGCCTTTTGGACCCTCTTACCATTTTCTAGAGGGAATGTGCATATTTCTTCTGCGGACCCTGCCGTATATCCAGCTATTAATCCGAATTTCTTTCTTGTGGACTTTGATCTGAAAGTCCAAGTGGCGATTGCAAAATGGACACGAAATTTTTGGGCAGCCAAAGCATTGGCGAGTGCATTTACGGAAATGTCACCAGGATATTCTGTTATTCCCAAAAATGCTACGGATTTGCAATGGGAAACTTGGATCAAATCAACATGTAAGCTCTTCCCCATGAGGATTCTAGGCTGCCATCTCGTCTAGGCTTTCAAGATTGCACTTGCTAAACAAATAATAATATAGTTGGCTCAAACAATCATCCTGTTGGCACGTGCTCTATGCAGGGGATAACGTCTGGCGGAGTCGTGGATTCGAATTTGAAGGTCTATCGTACAAGTAATGTGCGAGTAGTCGATGCATCCATTCTGCCTCATCAGCTTAGTGGACATTTGACTAGTACATTGTATGCGGTTGCAGAGAAGGCAAGCGACGTCATCAAGAACATGTATGGATTCGCATAAGATGGATTTGTTTTGGAGTACAGTACATCGTGTTATTTACTTCGTAGATGAAGAAGAAAGGGTGGTATGGTACGGATAACTTGATGGATCGAGAATCATTTCATTCGGATAAGGCCGAGGAAGAGAAAATTGTTTAGATGGTCAGACTTTATGACTTTATCCCGAGTTACTTTCATTGGTTAGTTCGTGTATTTTTGTATGGTATCGATATGTCTGTCATTGATTTACCTTCCCTAGGAATCGGGTCTTTACTTCCAGTCACATAGCAATCCTTCAGCTCAGTTCAAGCTCGAGCTCAAGCTGCAGGAGGTGCTTTGTTATACTCGGTGTGCCTGATTAACTGCTTTTACTGGCTCGACTACTCCATAAGGCGTTTAAGCAAATAACCTTACCATAATCATAGGCAGAGGAACATGATATTGTGGTATTGTACGTAGTATAGTTCCCCAATATTTGCTTACCCCAAAACTCAATTCCAATCACATCTCCGGTAGAAACTTACCAAATCTGTCAACGATTTTCCCGTTTAGACCCCGTTAACCGTACGTGTAGTGTCGTGCATATCCTTGTGGAAATTAAACTTTTGCACTGGCCAGCGGTTAATTTTCTTTTTTTTCCCTTCTTATATTTCCTGGTCCATAGGGTTCACAATTGATTGGTAACCTAATGGTATAATATCCTTGTCGACTTCAATTGCAATATATTGAAATTGCTCAATTCGAATAATACGAGCTGTATAGTGGTGAAATTCTTGCTTGAATCATAGTTAGAATTCCAACCAAAACCTCTCTCGATTATGAACCATTGATTTGGATTTAATGGTTATATGGATATGTGTGTGTGGGTGTACACCCTGAGGTTGGTCACCCAAACATTGTATCATTGTGTGATGCATGGTAATTACGGTTAATCGTGATGTACCTGGTACCTGGTATGTTATCTCGCTCTGTACCACCAAACTGGATGAACAGAGACAGATTGGCTAGATATTGGATACATTTAACTGCAGGTCCACCGAGACTATCAAGACTATCTATCTATTGCATGCATCTGGCCTTAGCCTATTGTTTGCTTTTTCATCAGGGGTTTTTTAGATCGACACCCCGCCACACTTGTCAATCAATCAAAGCGTTGAAGCAGCCTTATATCGTTCGAAAATCGAAGAAATTCTATTGTCGTTGATTCTATTTCATATAAATCTCATATAGATAAAACATATCCATATCCATATCAACCGATATTATTAGGGACTTGTTGTATATATCCCCACTCAACACGATTTTTCGATGTGTCGATGTATGAAATATTATAATATATAAAAAGTTTAACCTATGAATTTATCCATCCGTTCATCCCAAATATCCATCCATCATTTACATCTTACCATCTTATTTTAACTGTGCCTCATAGGTTGTACTCTTGGCATTGATTTGATGGGATCGAGATAAGTAAGATCAGTACTAAAATCAGGGGTACGAAGGGAAATTACACAAACATGTGCCGCAAGTTTGCATCCTACCTACATATTACTTATGACTAAATATGATTTGGTCCAAGGGAGTCAGTTAGATTATGGTGTTGATGGTTGATGAATACAAAAGCATCCAAGCTACCCACTCTTTGCCAATCCTTCGTCCGTCAGATATTTTCTCTATTCAAGAATCAAGAATATCCTCCTTTAGGTTTTATTTACCACCCACGCTCTTTAGCACAACTCAGGCTTTGCCAACTTACACTCTTTCCAAAATTTCATTAATCAATATTCTTCAATCTTCATATTCTTCTTCATATTCATAATGTTCTCCAAGATCTTCTCCCTCACCACTTTGGTGGCCGCGGCCTCCGCATACACCGTCCTTACCCCAACTCTCAACTCCACCGTTGCAAAGGGTAAACCCACCAGCGTGACCTGGTCCTCCGTCGATACTGATGCATCCCAATTCTCCATCTACCTCGTCAACTTCAAAGACTGGCCTCCTACCGTCATCTCCCTCGCTCAGAATGTTCCACAATCCGAGAAGAGTGTCGATGTTACTATTCCCTGTGACGTGAGCAGTGATTACGGATGGCAACTCAACTTCATCAACGGAACCAATACCTACGTCATCTACGCCCAATCCAATGCCTTCTCCCTTACCGGATCATGCGTTGACCCCACTACCTCTTCCTCTGTTTCCGTCGCTACCACCACTGCGTACGCGACCAAGAACTCAACTGTTACCGCCTTCTCCACTGCCACCACAACCGCCATCTCTAAAGTTATCGAGACTGTAACCTTCACCAGCCCCATCGTCTGGTTCGTCCAACCTACCTCCATCGGTTCCATGTGCGCCCCACCAAAGACCGTAACAGTCTATGCTGATGGACCCGCCCCAACCGATTGCAGCTCTGGCTCCGGTCCCTTGGGATCTCCATCAGGAGGTCATGGTTCGGGCTCTGGTTCCGGTTCCGGTTCTCCAGGAACATATAGTAACTCCACTACCGGCACCAGCAAACCAAGCTATAGCGTCCTTCCATCGGGTACTGGTTCCGGACCAAAGACCACAAGTACAGCTACCACACCTGTCTTCACTGGCGCAGCAACTTCTGTTAAAGCTGGCTCAATGCTTGCTTTGATTGCTGGTGCCGCAGTTGTTTTGTTGTAGATTTAACTTTTGTGAATGTTGACCTGGGGTTGGTATGAAAGGGGGTTGATAGATGAGTTGGGTTATTGTGACGGAGAGGAGAGAAAAGATCCATAATAATGGGAGGAGAGAAAATATTACTGGATAGATCTTGATGTACAAACAGGCATATACGGATACACAGACAGACAGACATTTTGGTAGACGCCATATTGGTAATTAATGATTGAACAGTAATAACGAATAATGTCCTATCATGATACATACTGCAATTTCTCTTTCATTCTCTATTATGTTGTGTCTATGAAACGAAACGCGACTGCGGCCTTCACAATGACAAGATCCAACAAAGTCCAATAAAGCACGCGCTCAGAAACAAAGCCCGTCTGCATCCATGATGTCGAGACCCTATCCGTAGCAAAGCTGACTTAGCATGTAGTGCTCCGATCCTAAGGCTCGAGGGTCTCTTATCTTTAAAAGATACTCGTTCACTAGATTGGTAGTGCTCGGACAATGTTCGTGAGATAATCGCGATAGTGAAGCTATCGATGTCAATGCACGGCTTGGACATTATTGTTTTTTTTTCCGATGGCGAAAGTGCAAGGATGAGTTCTATATATATTCATTTCTATCGATTCCGCTGTAAACTATTGGCCGTGGATCTAGAACGCGTCTTGTGCGTTTGATGTGAGTTTTCATCTATTCCTCTGAAGTTCTTGCTGCTGCCGCACAAATATGTGCTTGGATGTTTCTACGACTTATCACGAAAAGAAACTTGCTGCATGGGGAAACTTAGGAAAGCTTTCTATAGCATTTGATGTATGTTCAATTAAATATTTAATTCAGAATGACAAGGTATCAATATGGCAGTGCCACCGGTAGCCTATCCAGTATCCAACGTAAAATCTGATATCCATCCCGTAAAACTCCTAAAGTATTGATACGAGTTCCATGTCACCCATAACCATAACCTAACACCGCCTAAACCCAAACTCCATTGATTCCTATTGTCTTTCGAAATTACGACTTCTTAAGTCTTCACACACCTCCCATACACATCAAGCAACCCATCTCCTTGCCTTCGCAATCCCTCCACCACCCACCGCAACCGCAGCTACAAGAGCATCCAGCGCTGAGCTCTGCGTACTTGCATCTCCCGGCGCGATAAATGGCCCTGCCCAATTAACACCCAAGATGTTATTCTTTGTATTTCTGTCGTTTGCCCATATGCTCTTTGCATTGTCTGCGATAAATGTTAGGTAACTTGAATCGGGTGATGCTTGGTGAAGTTTCTGAAGATTTCTCATGAAGATTCCTTTAAATTGTGCACCATCTGCTCCGCAATCTGGTTCGCATGCGTCATGAAGGATTCCATTTGAGTCTGAAAGTGCACTAATTGCGGCTGTCGCAATGCTTTTCGCGGTACTAAGATAACTCGAGTCACCCGTTGCCTTGGAAAGTTCGACGAGTCCTCCAAGAACAACGCCTTGATTATAACTCCAAACGGTTCCTCCGTTGTTCTGGCATGAACTCGTCAAGCCATCGTTGATTGTTCCTTGTGCATTGATCATTCCCGTCCCTTGAAACCAAGTCCATTGATTTTTCGCAAGAGTCAAATAATTCGACCTATCGGATCCCGTTGCACGATTCGCAAGATGAGCAGCCACGCTCAGATAAAGTTCGTTCGCAATGGCGTTTACATATGTATTTGGTTTATCCCACCAAATTCCCGCAGCGCCATTTGAGCAGGGTGTGGTGGCGCCATTTTTCATGTCGGCAAAGATATCCGCGGCCATGATCAGGTAGTCGCCGTTTCGTGTAATATCGTACGCTTGAATCCAACCTAATGCCCACCAACCCTCATCGTCGTAATAATCATTCAAGAAACCCGTAGGATTCACAGTTGTTGCTACATGCACTGGGAATTCACTTGCTAGAGCAAGATTTTTCAGGGCGCCGGTAGAATCTCCATACATTGATAGATAATTATAGTCTGTTAATACGACTTTCATCATTTGTAGGTTGGATTTTTGAGCTTGAATAAAGGTGTTTGACATAACACTGGTGACGGCTGACTTGACATTTGAATCGACGGCAGCGAGATCACCAATAACAGTTAAGCAATTGGCCGAATTCCACCATCCTGTTGTGGCCCAGAGTCCAGAAGTGGCGTCGTACCATGTTTGCAACTGCTTGAAAGCAGCCTCTGCATTGGCAGTAGATTGCTGCGAGGTAGCCGATTGTGAGGTGGCTATATCAGCTAAGCCAAGTACACAACACAGAGAAACAAGCGAGCGACGCATCATGAGTTTTGTTAGAGTGGGAAGGAAGAGCCTGAGTGGATGGACCCAATTTACTTCTGGGAAACGGGCTTCCCGAATGCTTTTATTCAGTTTCGTGAAGAGAGAGGCTAGGTGTTCCAGCACACAAGAGATTCAAGAATCGATGAAACAAGGTCAGCGCGCGTTGAAAGTGTGGACCCAGCAGCTGTCAATATTTGCAAGACTGTAAATGGCTGGTAATATGTGCCATGTATGTGTAGTCCGATTCTCTTCAATCTTTAAGGTCTCAACTTAATAAGGTAGTTTGAACACTTTGGGATGAGGAGTTGCGGGTTTCCACAGGAAAGAGCGCCAATCGACGGCACAATGAAGATCACTTGATACATAGGCATTCAAAAGAAAGTTTAAGGAATAGTTTGCATTGGACGACGGAAATCTCTTTTATCTGCCGAGGCAGGAGATGTCTTTGAACTGACAAATAGACCATGTCATATTGTGGTCATGTAGGAATGGCCTGGACAATTCACCTCCACCATTTGACACTTTTGATTTTTGTAGTTCGTGTGACGCATGTTGCGATTAGTACCTAGGTAGTTACTTTGCTTTCTAAATTGTGGAGAAAATATTGATGTTGTACCTTAGTCTTAGTGCTAGTCTGCTGATTCAAACCATTGAGTTTTGTGATGTATGCAACTGAGCCACTTGACTCGGCCGTGCCATTGTTAAACCTCCGAGGCCCTCGATTGAAACATTAACTTCGGCACTTGAAACCATAAATCAAGTCGTAATGAGATTTAGATCAAACAGCAAATGAAAGACTTTACATTCTTTCAAATGTTTGTTCTTTCCGAACTTGGCCTAAGCCGATTCGCGAGATATTGTTGAATATTGACTCGTGCCAAGAGCATCTGACAGTCAGACAACAAAATGGGAATGGAAATGGATGTCACATTAGAGGATCAAATTTACTTAATCAGATTTATCTGCTACAGCTCGGTCGAATGAACAACGAAAGGCTACTTTCGATCGACCGATTTGAGTATCCTACGTAAAATGTTACCTTGATTAGCATCATTCTTGTTCGTCTCTTCTATTCGCAAACCCCATCAGAGGACGCCACGAGAGAGAGGTTGGTCAACTCTGTGCTCCGTCTCAATAGCGCGAGCCTACTGAACTTTCTGCGTTTTGATCCTTCTCTCATGTTGCTGTGCGTCGAAAAAATACAGTTTTATTATGAGAGGTTGGAACTGCAGACAATTTTTTGAATCCAGCGAAACTATGCAGGTATGAATGAAGCTTAGATCGTTTGATGCTCTGTGTGTATCAACTCTTTGCAATGATAATACCCCCATAATTGAGATTGACGAGACGTAATCTTTCCCCGTAGATTGTAGAATATGGCGCATGGATTGTTGGCTGAAATGCTACCTGAAAGACCATGTTTGATTGCATATTCCAATGGAGTCGCATTTCTGCCATGTTTGTCAGGTAAATTCATTCCGTCGTTGCGCTTACTCAACATCCATGTAGTCTTTGTTGTTGGCGGTGCTGGTGGTGTTTGCTAGACGATATTGGATATGATTCCTGGCTGCACGAGTAGGAAGGAAGTAACCTTACCCATACGTGATAACCTGCAGAGCTCAAGATTTGAGAGTCTAATTCAATATAACATCCGGCGCTTCGTCCCAAGGTCAGGTAGTTTGTTCAGACCTCAAAAACAAGAGCTTCCTCTCCTCGTTTCGCCCTCCAAGTATTTGTTGAAGCCAATAACTCTTTACAACCCTTGAGGGCCCATCCCCAATTCTTCAAGAAAGTCTCACTAACCTCCCATCCCCAAATATCCCACGGTTCTCCCCAAACAATGAGGCCGGATTGTTCGTTCATGAGACCTCCAAATTCCACTAGATCATTACACAATCGATCTTCATCGTAACTTCCAGCATGCAATAATAGGTTATCGCGCATTTGAGGGATTGTCCAAAGATCTAGCCATGGATGATGAGGGATTGTGCGCTGAATCTTTGTTGGACACAATGCTTGAGGACAATGCGCTCCCAGTACAAACTTTGTGGAAAGATTAAGCCACGGGGATAGAGGATCGATCGTACAGTCTAGCCAATCCAAGTTCCAACCTATTGTCCGCGTGTTTTTGATCAATGCGCGAAAAACGTTGAATTGAATGAGGGTGAGAAGTTGATCTGTTCGTGGAGAGCCCATCGAATAATTCCTACGAGCTTCTTCCTCGAATGTGGCCAGCATAAGTCGAATCTCACAAAACCCTTGGTATCTCGACACGCGACCTGTTGTCCATCGCTTTATACTTATATCTGTCGATGATGTGGTAGAAAGATTGCTTGGTTGCTCGAATTGATTGGATTGCTTCTCGTTGCGGAGGTTCGTTATCGATAACGGATTTGCAGAAAATGTACTTTTGGCTTCACCAAGGACTGTTCGCTCTCGGAGCTGTGAAGCTTCAATTAAAGAATCGTTTTCGCGGTCTTCACGAGTTTTCGATGGAGCTTTACGTCTTTGACCTGACAGGACGTACGAAACAATTAGTTAGCGACAATCACTTCAGCAAATGCCAAGTCTCAACACCAATAATCCACAGGAATAACTCTCACAGTATATCCTCTGGTTCAAGCAATTCTGTAATTTTCCTCTAATTGCTGAATCGCTTGTTCCAGTCCAATCATCGTCCATACATCTGGTCCCAGTCTGTTGAGACATACGTGTGAGCTCGACTTTGGGTGGCATGTTGCAAATCAGTTCTCGACGACCATCTATGTTTCGTCCGAAAATCGAGAATGAATCTTTCGGCAATTAGAGATTGTAGTTTGGTAATGCAAACGACGTCGGGCATATTGAGAATAAAATCAAAACTCGTACGAGTAGGCGATAAGTGAAGAAGCTGGAGGGGTAAAACTTTGGGTGATAAATTTGAAAGATCCAACTAAGAGTCTAGGATAATGCTAAGTTCGAAGAAGGACACTTCGACTTAGTTCTATGCAACCTGCTTATCATACGTCAGTGGCAGTTCTAAGCTATTGACCAATGAATGGTGCTTCAATGGGGGCATTGCGGGCCTGGATGAATATCAATGTTCTAGGGTGTTACAACCTGTAGCTCAAAGTGGTCAAGAAAATCAACATCAACATCTATAATTCGGCGACAAGTGTATGTCTACCCAGGAAGTCAAAGATTATGGCGTGAATACATTCTTTCTATTAAGGTGTATGATAGATGATTCTCATGGAGTTAGAGAGATCGAACTCCGTCTGTATCTCCGAGCGTATGATGCAAATGTGGCAGGTAGATGTCATATCCAAAGTCTTTGTCTAGGTGTAAAGTTCTCTTCCATCCCTTCCTCTTGATGTATATATCAGTGCCATAAACTAAAGTTCTTCTTCATAACCCAATCCATCAACAGTTCAATTTTAATCTCCGTTTCACACACAATCATCAAAATGGCACCACCATTTCCACCAGCACCAGCACCTGAGCCTATGCTCTTCCGCCATCGCCAACTAGCTCCAACAGCCAATGTGCGAGTTTCTCCAATCTGCCTTGGAGCCATGAACTTCGGCGATGTAGATAAGGCTCGTTTGGGAGAGTGCAACAAGGAAACTTCTTTTGAAATACTCGATACTTTCAAGGGTCTAGGTGGTAACTTCATCGATACTGCCAACGGATATCAAGCAGGACAATCTGAGACCTGGCTTGGAGAATGAATGAAGTCAAGGGACTGCAGAGATGAAATGGTTCTTGCCACCAAATATTCCTCCCCTTATCAGAAGCATCATCCTGGGAAAATTCAATCAAACTTTGGAGGCAACGGAACTAAATCTCTCAGACATTCCGTTGAAAATCACTCAAGAGACTCCAAACTGAATACATAGACCTTCTCTATGTACATTGGTGGGATTATGCAACCACCATTCCAGAACTCATGACTTCGCTCAATGACCTCGTTTCTTCCGGAAAAGTCAATTATCTGGGCGTGTCCGACACTCCTGCTTGGGTCGTAGTGAAAGCAAATCAATATGCTAGAGATCATGGTCTTCGTCAATTCGTCGTATACCAAGGGCTATGGAATGCAGCCAAACGTGATTTTGAACGAGATATCGTTCCTATGTGTAAAGACGAAGGTATGGGCTTGATTCCATGGGGGACTCTTGCCCAGGGTCGTTTCCAAACAGAAGCCACCTTCAAGGAGCGTGAGAAAAATAATCCTGGTTGTCAAGGCAAGCCTTCAGTTCTTGAAAAGCGAACGTCTAGAGTATTGGAAAGCATTGCAGCCTCCAAGAACACCAATATTACAAGCATCGCCATGATATACATCATGCAAAAGGCTCCATATGTCTTTCCGCTTGTTGGGGGTCGCAAGGTTGAGCATATCAAGGGCAATGTCGAAGCCTTCAAGCTTGTTTTGACTGATGAGGACATGGCCAAGATTGATAGAGCGAGTCGTTTTGATCCAGGATTCCCGCACACCTTTTTGAGCGGCTCACAGTTTGGCGAAGATCAGGATACTGAGCACGAGATCCCAGATGGTGCTAAAGACGTCTGGTTAACGCAAGTTCTGGGACATTCGATTGGGTTGAGAGTTCCAAACATACCACGCCTTCTGAGCAGAAATAGACATATTCTTCTTTGTTAAATTCCAATCTCTCAATGCCGAGTGTGGAGAAAATTTGGCTAGTTATGTAGAAGTTCAAAGTCACAAGCTCATATTCCGCTTGGAGCTAGTGTATTCCAATGACCTTTAAAATTCGATAGCCTCCAATGTAACACTTAGTTTTATACTTTAAAGGTATTTATGAGTGAATTGATCAACGTCGAATTAGTGTTCGAAATGTATGACATAACTGCCTAGTGTCATGTCAAGCTCGATAATCCATTGGCATCAAAGTTCAGAAATCAAATATATTGTGACGAAATTTTGCCTTCCTTCTGGAATAAAGAACAGGGGAAAAACCTTCTCGCTAAGTGCATATTGGTCCTCATGCGACAGGATAAAAAACCCCGCTTTGGCAGGAAGGCAGAACAAGGAAACCTTGAATGAAATTCTACGCGTGAAGGCGCAGCCATCAACGCGTCAGTCTAAAGCAAAATTGAAAAAGTCTACAATGCCACACTATGAAATGGTTCGACCGCGGATGGATCAGAAGTTCTCGCTTATCCTCCCTGTATACATCCTAAAGTGTATACAAAATTGTAGGCAAAGCGCCTAGCGAATTGCCATGTCCATAATGTTAGGGTGGAAGTTTATGGTACAGCCAGAGATAGGTACTGGGCAGGCATGCAATACCTACCCTGTAAAACCATGGTTTGAGTTGCGACCCAAACATAATCCCAATCAAACAATATGGACATCTTGGCGAGGCAATATTGTATATGGAAACTTCCCTGTTCTCGAACGTACAAGAGCTGTATGACAAACTGAATGTGCCGTAATTTGACGATTCGTTCAAAGCGCCGTGCGTAGATGAGGCTGCAAATGACCGGATGATTGAGCCGTTAACTGGTGTGTAGTCATCGGACAGCTCATCAAATAGCAAGTAGTCATCCATCAAAATATATTCGTGGCCGAACTCTTGAATTGACGTCGTATAATTGGTTTGCAAGCTTGCGGCGCTTGAATCCCTTGAAGAACTCCAAATCATTTCCATAGACCCAAGATGGGTATGATTATTAGCTTCTTCCACTTTCACTTGTTTAGGCAGTGGAAACCTTGTAACACTATATCTTCGAAATTTCTCTTGGTGAATTGACCAAAGTTAACTGGCCTTTTCTGAGTGCTGCCCTATAATATGTCTGTGCTGGTTATCATCACGGGTAAACGTTTCTTGGCAACCTTGGTAGGGACATTCAAGCTTTTCAGACTTCTTGTGCCTCGTCTTGATGTGACGGCGTAAGTCTTTGGGCAAGGCAAAGCCTAGACTCTTACAAAAAGGCTCGTTACACTTGTGTGGGCGGGTGTGAACGTTTGTGTGCTTCCTACAATAGAAATATCAGCATGAGTTGGGGTTTGTATATTCGGGTGACATACTTCAAATCACAACGACGTAAAAACTCTTTTGGGCACTGATCGCACTTCAATCGAATAATGCGATTCGGCGGGGTTGGCAGTGTATTGCTCTGCCAGAAGAATTTGAAGATGTAGATAGTTTGTGATTAAGCTGCGTCACAGCTTTGGTTTCGAAATTTGAATGTCCAGAAGATCCTTGGACTATACTGTGAAAATAGGTCGTATCGATGTAAATGTCGTTGTCTGATATGCCTTGAATATCTCTTAAAGAGACATATGAAGGGAGATTCTGTTGTGAAAAGCTTTCTAAACTACGGTTCTTGTGGTTACTCAAGATTTCTGGTGCGCGAAGACAAGGCTTCGCGCGTGAGAGATCCTTTGTAACCTGCTGTGATGTTTGATGAAAGTTGAGAGAAGATCTCATTGTAATTATATGTTTTTTTTGGGTAAGGCTGCACATAGGCACTGGTGGCCTCTAAGCCCTTTAGCTCAGCCTTTTCTTGTGTCAGAACCTGGAACTGGTGGGCCAACTTACAAGCTCGGGTGATTTCATGAGGCCGCCCATGTAACAGTTGAATTCTCCTATTGGATGATACTTTTTCCCGCAATGGAACTAACGCCGGTTAAGTTAAGTCTGTTGTTCACGATTACCATCACCGACAGTCATATTTGAATATCGTATACAATGGGGCGGCCTCTGGTACGAATACTGCCAATCAATTCTTGTAATTAAAGATTTCTTGATGATACTAACTAAAAGATAACCAATGGATCCCAACTCAAATAAAGAGGCCACCAGCTCTTCTATCTTCATGTCTCAAATTGTGTACCAAAACCAATAAGATCATAACCTCTGCGGCTAATTCTCTCAGCCGCAGACAGTACATTTCCCTCTCCCTGTTCAAATGTAATATCTTGCACATTTACGTGTATACCAATCTCCCAATTCACATTCATGCTTGCAGCCACTGAAATATCAGACGTTTCGACACAGCCGAAGTAATCGGAAACATTGTCAAATTGCTGAGGCCTCCCAATGCCGAGTCTTTCCATCTCTTCGCAAAAACCATCCTCAAGGATTTCTTCGGTCTTTTGATATCGAACATTCCATGGTGCGTCTTCCCTCAACGGGGTTACAAAACCTTAACACTCACGCTTAGCCTCAGAAGCATCATATGTAGAGCTAGCCGATTGTGTATAACTTTCTGCAAGTCTTGGAACAATCAAACCTTAAACATGTCAGAAATCGGAATAAAGAGAGAGCAATAGGCGTACCATTCAAGGCACTTGGGGCAGAATTCGATAATTTTTTGCTTTCCGGACTGCTGGTGAGACTATCAGTGTCAAGCGGCATCAATTCGTATCTAGTGAACATACCATCTGTCAGGAGTTCCATACCCTATTGGAAATGAAGGACAGCTTTTGTTTTCACCAGTCATATTGTAGCAGGTTTGCAAAATCTTAAATGATTGAATAGTATTCAGAGGGGGCACAGCGTGAACTCGGAAACTCAAAATGCTCTTATTAGATGATGATGCATTCTTCACAACGAAGGTAAAATCACAATCTTATAAGCAAAAGGTCTAGAGGCCTCCACTTCGGAGTCTTCCCAGGAGAATATACTGCCATGTACATCTACCATTCGGTGGAGGCCTCAGCCAAGTGTCCTGAAGCTTAGCATGAGTTGGTACATTTGCCCACTTACTCTTCCCCCCCTGGACATAGGAAGGCAGCTTGGACATATCGAAGAGGCCACCATAACGTGTAAGGATTCAATCAATGTAGAGCTGTAATGTTGGCACAGACTCCCTCTCCCTTCATCTAAGGCGACTTCCTCCATATTCTCCCTTTTCTTCTTTCACTCTCCGCCAACCACTATCCACCTACTGACTCGCTCTCTCTCTGTAGCCACCTATACTATCACAGCTTGTCTATTTCTCATGCCGCATAATCTAATGTGTGCAATTAAGGGATGAACGTATCATACTAAGTTTCACAATATCAACGTACGGCTATTTAGGTCTGATGATTACTAATTCTCATTCTCTGATCACAGATAGGAGATATGTACGCTCAAATTCATACAAGCAATTATATAAGCAGTGCTTAGCGTACGCTAGTTAACACTCATTTTGCTACCGTACCGCCAATTTACCCCCATGATTACAAATTTAAGGCTGCATGATTACAAACAAGCGAGGTGGTAGCCTTCAGTTTGCGTATATACGGCTAAATTGCTGTCTCACGAGAGTTCCCGAACAAGAAACACTGTTTCAGAAGCCCTAACTACAATCATTTTACCCCCCTTATCACAACTAAGCGAGACGTTCGCTTTGATTATTGCTACCATACAGTCAATAGCTGCCTTGCGCGAACTTGAGAACATGTTTACGGTCTATGCTGCCTAGATGATTGGTAAAATACCGTAACTTGCGCTGCAAGCGAGCTTTCAAAGCCATTTCATTTCTGGTTAAAAGGGTAATTTTTCCCACTGTTCCTCCTAAACCTTTCCATACACAACAACTTACAATCATCTACCAAACAAATTCTACCAACGACAACAATACATTCAGATCATCTCCATCTATTCTCACATCTACCAACACACGATAGAGCAACTTTCACGATGCCTAGATCATCTTCCAGTAACAACATGAACAATCAACGCGATTCTGACCGCAGAAGAGATTCACGTTCCAGATCCCCTCGCAGAAATCAACAGGTTTCCTACCGCTCCCGATCACCACTCAGAAACCATCGTAGAGCCATGTCTAGAAGCTCGCGCCCTAAGACCGAATCCCGCCTCTTGAACCTACCAAAAGAGTTGCGGGATATGATTTTCGAACATCTTTTTGACTCAACTCGTCTCACATTTGGACACCGACAAATTAGTTGTGAATATCGCAAGGTTCTGCCAGCCCGCAACGCACTCGCTATCCTCCGCGTTTGCAAACAGATGTACCAAGAAACTAGCAACATTTGGCTCAATCGGGTCCTCTTCGACTTTGAGGATACTTTCCCATTATTGGACAAGTTCTCCCTTCTACCAATCTCTACTATCAGCCAAATCCGTAATATCCGCATTCGCATGAAGGGTGAGGAGCCTGAAGCCCCTGAGACTGTCGAGGGCGAAGAGCAACTGTACGGACTACAGGTCTTGCAAGGACTGCAACTTGACAGACTCACAGTTGTACCAGGTTGGGGCGACTCATACACCTGCTGCGCAGACATCACTCGATTTATAAACACAAGTTTTCCTTGCAAGGAACTCTGCTACCACACTCCCACATCATGTTTCCATGAGAACAATGAATCAACTTCGGCGGACGCAACAGATTTACTCACTCGTCGGATTAGCACTATGGCTGATCAAATTCTAGACAGAGATCAATTTGGGACACAATTTACCATCCAAATCCTTCAGTCATCCGAGCCCAACAGCCAGCGTACCGGCGCCGTCTTCAAAGATTCTGCAAATCAAGTTTTGGAAGAAACCCCAATTTCAAAAAATGTCGATCCGGCTACGATGATTGCATGTGGCAAGGCTTTAGATCCAGATGCCGAGACACTGGTCATCTTTAAGCCCACCGCCACCTCTTCCACTCTTCCAGACGAGACCCTTGAAGGAATCCTCAAGACCGTTGACGACGTTCAAGTTAGGAAGACCTGGAGAAATAACTTTAGGGATCATTATGTTCGGGAGGCTGAAGAAACCAAACCGGATATGGCAAACATCACTACTGGCGAACTCTATCCATGGCCTTTTGAAATGCGAAAGACTCATACCATCATTGATAGATACGAAAATGTTAATGATGTTATCTGGCCTGGGAAGAACGTTGATCAGGCGTGGCCGGGTGCAAATCTCATCTAAAAACTCTATCTCATCGGCCTTGTCGTTTTTCTTGACGACCCCAGTGTCTTCTTCACAACTGGAGTCTTCTTCTCATCCAAGGGTGTGTTCGACTGAATAATCTCCTCGCACATCAGGTTTCCCAATTTACGGTCTTCTCGACTGAAGAGCCCTTCATCACTAAAGGACCAGTCCTAGGAAATCCTGAGGACCTAAAAGACATCAACATCATGGTATGGATAGCGTTATAGAAACATAAACGAGAAAAAAAAAAGATACTTCTTCTGTACTTCCTCGGGGCATGGCTACTAGTTAGAGGAAACATCAACTAACGACATACGGGGCGGGATTGGATTTCGGAGACAATGATAGAAAGGAATGTGACATTGCAACATGGCATGGGAAAGGAACGGGCTGATATACCCTTAACATTGAGTGACGGACAAATTTCTCTGGGGCGGAGGATCGGGAAGTGAATTGGAGGAAATATTAATGTTTCAATACGTGATTGGGAGGGATTGGTTGAGACTCTTTGAGTTCTGGGTGGTGCATAGTTAGTTTTGTTGAATTAATCTCTTTTCAACGACTTTACTCCCATGAACTGTGACTGTGATTATGATTATGATTACGATTTTGATTTTAATTTTGACATATTTTAAAGGACAATTTTTAACACGAGAAGAAATACTAAGTGGATGATAGAAACAATGCGCCGTGAAATGTAGGATGATTTTCATGCATCGTGTGAAGATGCGATTGGACACTTATTCAGGGTACACAAATCCCAACACTTCAAATTTCTCCAATAGATACGTGTTAAACTGCGGTCAAGGAATGTGATATGAAAGTTTGACTTGACCCAGAAAGACTAAATACATCATTTCAAGACCGGAGCTCGCCCATCTCATCCCAATTACCTTATCATCCCATTCATTCCAACAGGCAAACGACACACCGTATTCTTTCCACACTAATAGATATCTGATATATGTACATGACCTAGAAGAATACCCATTTCCTATAAATTATTTACCACCAAAATCTATCCTCGCATATTCAACACACTCAATTGGAGTAACGTCAAAACCAACAGGGGATATTAAACATCCCAGCCTCAACCGTCTCGCTTCCAGCCTTATAAGCGGGATATCACGCAACCGCAGCAGCTTCATCCGCACCCAGAAAAGTAATACGGAACGTCTTCTTCCAGCCATACACTCATGTTATTTATTATTTCCGCCAATAGCACTCATTCTTCAAGCTCGGAACATGAAATTCGGCGTCCGAAATGTAGATGCCGGTCGGAATGGTAATATGAAATATGATCATTGTCTGTAGTGCCCGCAATACTCTTGGGATAGTTTCTAGAATATCGATATGAATTGGTACGGCAGGTACAATTTCTTTGAAGTGATCTTCTATCACGGTAAAGATATATATATGAAATAATAATCCCGACCTTGGCATTGATGTTGAAATGGCTCGGGGGTTCAAATCAAACATTTTGACCTGCTTCCTATTCCTTAACTTCTCCATTTGGCCAAATTTTATGGAAGGAGTTCTTCCTGACGACATGCAACAAAAGAGCTCGCTCGAAACATGCTTGTTTGATTTGCTATGATCCAGCTCAGTCATTGCACATATCTTCCAGGATGTTAAGCATTTTCTTCTGCAGCTCCACCAATTCATCCTCATCAATCATACCTTTCTCCCCCTCCGTGCTAGTCGTCCCCGCCCTATTCGTGGCATCATTCTTTCCAGGAATTCTAACCAATTCACTCTTCGTCCCAAAGAATGGTATTCCTAAATTCCTTAATTTCCCATTCATCTCTCTAACCATTTGAGTTTGAGCTTTGTAAACTTTCATGTCGAATGTCTCTAGCTCTCTTGCCAATTCTTCGGGACTGGTGTTAGATGCCCCGCTTGATGTGGCCCCACCTACTGCTTTCCTATATCGAGGTTAACTATTTGCATAACCGGAACGCAATCAATATAGTAGGACAACTCACAACACCTCTTCTAATTTCTTCTGTCCTTCCTTCCTAGCGGCTTGTCGCTCTATAAGAGCTTCTCTCGACTTCCACCATTGCTCTTCATGCTCATGTTGCACTTTGATCATCTATGTATATGTAAGCTCAAGTGAAATACTTTACAACCAGCTACTAGAGCAACCAGACTGCTGATAGCAAATATAACCAACCTTCCGAATTTCCTGGAGTACATGATCGTGTTTATTCATCGTCCTCATAACACATCGCAGGCCCGCACTCCAGTCAATGATGGTAGCTGGATCAACGGCCTTTGAATTATTGATAGACTGTACTTGAGCTTGGAGCTGACCAGATTCACGATGTGTTATTGGAGGGGCTACAGACTGAGACCATTGTTGTTGTTGTTGCTGTTGTTGCTGGATTGCTTGACCATGTGACGTGATGTCCGGTGTTTGAGCTGAAGCTGTTTGCGTGGAAGGTTGAGCTTGTTGTTGATTCTTAGCTTTTGCTAGATATGCTAAGATTTCCATTACAGAAGCAAGATCTGGAGTTGTATTATTGGACGACATTTTGATGAATTGATGAATTTATATTGATTTATTCTTTCTTGATTGGGGGATGATAATGACTGAAGGAAGGATGAAAGGTCGCAAATATCGCGAAGTTTATATCATCGTCCTTGTAAGTATCTCTATCATGAATTATAAGGCTTAAATACTTCTTGATGTTGATATCTATAAATGCTGTACCGAAGATGTATGAATTGGTTTCGAAGTGATTTGAATTGATACTGTTACTCGAGTATTGATTAGGTATTCAAAGAGCTTCCATCATTAAGTCTGTGTGGTATGGTATTGCAAGGATGCGGAATGACCCGCCGCTAAGAAATCCCAACTGGTCATTGACATCTTCGAAAAAAATCATTCGATGATGAAAGTTCTATCATAATCCTCCATTTTAATACGACGACACCACCAGATTACGATATTCCTATTCAAAGATCCTCTTATTTAATATTTCCAAGGATGGCGCGCTCAGCAACAGATGCAACACGATTTACTTCGACGACCCCACATGCTGCTACAAAACCAAAACCTGTATCGAGAAATCCAGGACCACCAGGAGAGACACCACAACAGAGAGTTAAGAGGTTAAGGGCTGCGGCAGATAAAGCTAGAGATGCACAAATTTCGACTTTTGATAAGTTTCTCCTAAGGGGAAGAGTGTGGGCGGATAAGGCGCATAGGTTTACAGCTTTCAGTTTGATTGGACTTACATGTATGATTTCCCCGCATCGTTGTCCGGTTTCAATTGGGAATCCATTGCTCTTGATTCGACTCTGGAAGATCTGGTAGCTTAAGCTGTATATCTGCTAATTGATTCCTCTTAGTTATTGCCGGTGGCGTCACAGTCTATGCATTGGGAGATATGATGGTATATAATCGCAAAAAGCGCGCCGAGTTTTACGCAGAACAGAAATTCAAATATGCTATGGCACTTGAGAGTGCACAAACTGCCGCAGCATCTGGCACTGCAACCGAATCACAAATAGAGTTTCTGAATAGAGAAAAAGAGCGGGAACAGAAAGTGAAGATTGCGGAAGAGGCCAAAAAGAAGGCTCCTGGAGCATGGAAGAAAAGTAAGGATTGGCTGTTTTCGGGCCTCAAGAAAGAAGAAGAGGGAGATGATGTAGGGACTAGTGAGAGAAGGCTAGGATATGAGGCATTGAGCGAAGAGGATGATAATCTTGGGGAGAGGGAAAGTGATGTTGTAAGAGCGATCGAGGAGAAGAAAATGGCAATACAAAACAAGGCGAAATCTGCATTTGAGGCAGAGAAGGAGAGACAAAGAATTGGTGGACCGCTGGATAGGATAGGGACAGATGGGGAAGAACAAAAGCCGAAGTCTGGCGGCTGGACATCATTCATGATAAGGAAATGAGCAGTGGGTGTGGATGAGGAAGGGGCAAAAATAAATGAAATAAATGAACGTCTATGTATCATATGGGATGAAGGTGTCTTGCATTGGGCTTGGCGTTCGATTCATTCTCTCCTGTACTAGAACTAGGAGGTAAAAAAGGCCAAGCCGACGTCTCTCACTGTAGATTTAGCTTACTATTCTCAATCGCGTGTCAATGCTTCAGTGCTTTGAAGATTCTTAGATTCAACTGGGCGAATCATTCGGAATATAACGTTCGAGGATGAGATGTCAAAATGAAAGACAACCTACTCCCGGCAAAATATGTACAGGAGGGTCTTGACCCCTTTCCACTTTCTAGACCTAATCTACGATTGTGCCAAATAGTTCTATGTCTCAAAAACTAGGAATCATTATCAGATATAGACAAATATGGGAACATATAAGAAGCATGTATAGTGCAGCACAACAATGATCCAGCTGGATTTTGAGAGGGGTCCTCATAACGAAAGATGGTAGGTATCAACTTCAGAGGACCCCTTTCGAAGCTACTGATTGTTTTTAATGCCAATTCAACCAGATATTAGCCCCACCAACAGTAGTAGGTTCATGCTAGTCTCTGAAATTTTGTATACACTCTCGCCTCAGTCTCCTGAAGGAGTGAACAATCGAGCCATGATCATCACTCGGATATCGGAATACTGGAATGAATCCATTGCTAAGTAATACTGCACAGCCCAGTCGTACCCGAAGACTCGTGATTGGTCCAGCTGATATTTCTTCTCCTTTTCTCTCGAGTCCGTTAGCTAGCACCCCTGATATCCAATAGTCATTAGTCTGCACCATTCATATTTTGCCTTCCATCTTCCACTTACACAACAGAAATTAAGCATAAACAATTCATCTGAACAAATTCCAACCACCATTCAACTCTAAGATTAATCTAGATGATCATCCCCACTATTTCCACAGCTGTCAGATTGTCTAATTGGTTATCGAAGCTATATATAGTAACGCCAAGCTGGCCTTACAGGCATAAATTGCTGATCTTCTAGAAAAGATTCTTCATTTTACTTATGACTTTTTGAATACGAAGACACCGGATAACCCAGTCCGATGTTTACACGACATCGAAAATACGAGAAAAAAAGACATTTCATATGCAAGTAAGTATTTACTAGGTATGCAAGACGTCAGGGACTCGTAAATGTGGTAATAGTCGTTCTTGGCAATTGAATAAGTATCTCATGTTTTCCCTTCTTGCCTCTTTCTATTTTGTTTCAATACATATTATATAATCTACCTACCACTACCTACTTCACATACCCAGAGTTCTTCATTGCACTCTATACAATCGTTTAAATTAATCCCTATTTATATCATCATCGTCATGAAGTCAACATCCATTGCACTCGCACTTGCGAGCACCCTCACCGGCGCAAACGCATACTGGAAAGGTTTCAACTCCCAAGCTACCCTCGGAAACGGTGCTTGTAAAACCCAAGCTGATTGGGAAAATGATTTCCGCCTCATTCAATCATTCCCCGGTGGATTCGACAGTTTAAGAGTCTACGCATCCTCGGATTGTAACACCATTGCCAACGTTGCCCCAGCTGCTATTGCCACCGGCGGAAAAGTTCTCTTGGGAGTTTGGACCGAGGATGCCGCTCATTACGATGCCGAGAAACAAGCTTTGTTGCACGCCGTTCAGACTTATGGTTTCGATTGGGTCGTTGCTGTATCTGTCGGTTCGGAAGATTTGTACAGAGGAGATACTACCGCTTCTACACTTGCACAACAGATCTATGACGTTAGAGGAATGTTGAGTACTGTTGCCGGATATAGTAGCGCAGTACAAGTTGGACATGTCGATACATGGACCATGTGGGTTGATGGAAGAAACACTGATGTTATCAAAGCGTGTGACTTCATCGGATTAGACGGCTACCCCTATTTCCAAAACACGCAAGATAACGATATCAGTAAGGGCTCTGAACTATTCTGGGACTCTGTAAATGCAGTCCGCACGACTGTTCAGAACGCTCAAAGTGGTGCTTGGGTTTGGGTTACGGAGAGTGGATGGCCTACTGCAGGTGCTCAGGAAAATGCGGCTGTTGCATCGGTTGACAATGCTCGTACTTACTGGAAGAATGTTGCTTGCGAGGCATTCAATCAAGGACATACTTTCTGGTACTCTCTTCAGGACTTTGATGCCGTCCCATCGTTCGGTGTTGTAGATGGAAATGGTAACCTCAAGTATGATTTAAGCTGTTAAGATACTGGTTGAGTGGTGATGAGAAATTGGACTGTCTATTGGTAGACTACACAGTATAACTTAATTCTAATGTAATTATACACCCAACATCACGATTAAGTAACAGTGTGATATTACTTGTGCGCTTTCTTTGGCCGACTGGTTTTCGTTATTGATCCTTGACCGTCTTGAATACTGCCAGAATACAATTCCATTAATCTTCGCACAAGCAATTGAAGAACCATTACACAAGCGGAAAATCATCTCACTATCCTATTCTTCTTTCTCACTTTGTTGGATCCACCCATTGCTATATTAATACTTTTCGTCCCCTCCAAAAGATTCTTCAAACTCCGCAGACAGAACCTATATAGGGTTCCTATCTTCAGGATCTCTCAACTCAAGGTTTTGATTCAATCCTAGAGTACGTGCGTCTAAACTAGTCGAACAACACACCTCAAACCGGTACCATTTCACCATTAAACAGATCAGCTTCAGATTTTAGAGTTTCTGGCCGTTGATCTTTGAGTTATTCATTGAAATGGTCAATCATTGAAGATGTGGATCTCGAAGGCCTAATTGACTGGTTCGGCATACTTGCCCTACCATTATCGACACTGGGAGTGATGGTCCAGTCATCCATGGCCGGACCTCCTGTTGGTGTGATTTCGCTATTATGCATCCTCACTCCTTCATATGTTCGTGCGCGTTGTGGTAGGTTTGGGCGCAAGTTCTCAAATGTCCGGGCTATGTAGTCAGAAGGCCTAGTCGAGTTATTTCTTATAATCTCTGTATCAGCACCTACTCTCGAGTCATGCTGTATTACTGGAGAGATCGATTTTGCAAAGCTGAGTTTAGCATCCCTAACAATGCTAGTATCGACAGGCTGTTGTAAATCTTGAAGGGCGGAGCTCTGAAATGCATATGGTTGTGGTTGTATATTCCGACCAAGCTGGCATCCTCCGACTCCGCCGCGAATCAGATCATTGCTGGAGTAGCGAAGCTGGGAATCTACAGACCCAATATCAGGAATTGGGCGATGACTCCCACTCTGCTGCATCTTATTGTACCGTGGCTCGCTATTGCTCTGTTGGTTTTGGTGACTATCGAGATAACTGATTTGCCAGATCCGATATTGCTCAACTGCTTTTCGGGAGACTGGCGGATCGAAATATCCCTCTGCGACTGGAAATTCGAGTGGTGGCGGAGAAGTTTCGTCAGGGACTGTATGATTTATCAGATACATTCAATAAATTGAAATAGTTGGATTGCATACAAAACTTCGTCCAGACTTGGCGCTCTACCATTGATTGGCGCATCTCTGGTGATAAATCGTAATCTGTTTCCTCAACTTTGGAAAGTATTTCGTTGTAAGCTTGCATGAACGCAGTCTGCGTGGTTCCTCTTTCTAATATGTAGATTAAGATGCGGAATCTCATTGGGATTCGGGCTTCATTTTCGTGGTTGTCTTGGGAATTCATGGTGATGCGAAGTCGGGTCTTGATGAAAAGGATAAATTATCAAAATGTGAGAGGGGTATGTTGATCTGTATCTTGGTTGTGTCTTCGAGGGGTTGTGATTCGAGAAGATGAGAATCGCAAAGATTCTACCTCAAGGGTGGTCAAATGACAGCGAGGCAGGCGCTACCAGGCCAAAAAAAAAATACATAGAAAAGTTCATCTTTTCGACTAAAGTTGGCTTGATATTTGAAATTCGTTAGTGTGTTTCTAAATCCGCATAGGGATGAACATTGAAGTTTTCGTCGCAACTTCTCCATCTAATAATTCAAAATCTACAACTCGAACTTTAAATTCAGCATATACGTCGGAACCTCAACGCATGAACCCAGATTATACCACAGTCTGATTGGAATATTGCACAGGGTCTTCAAGCCGACGAATCAATTCATGTGGAAAATTCCATTCCATCTTCTTCCGGTACCAACACGATCATAACAAAATGGTACTTCGCCGGCCTTTCACAGATACCAAAGCGTAAAGGTATATTGGAGCAGCTATAGTGCCATTGGCGGTGCTATTGCTCAACTCGAACGTTAATGTCTTATTCTTGATTTTCTGATCTTCCATGGGGAAAACGTACAAAGATTTTCAAGAGCTTCTTTAGGATATGGATGGAGGCTTTGCATTATTGGTGATCGGCAACAAATATCGATGCTATAGAGCTAGATGTGCTCTACATATAATGCTTTGGTGTATTTAACTTGAGTTGCATTATTGCTTCGGAGCCGATAAATCATGTTATGATGCTGGTGGATCTGGATAGTCGTCATTGTCTGTGTTGTCTGTGTACAGAATCAACAAATTTCATGGCGATGATGTTTCGTTCTTGACTTTTATTCAACCTCAGAGGTAGGTAAGAGATCATAAAAGGCTTTGATAAATACATAAGTTATCTCGGGGTATTTCTGAGCCATTTTCGAAGCCGGAATGGGGATGTACTAGACAATGCAAAGACTAGTCGCTATCTCATCTCCAAATTGCCATACGCATCGATGATATTAAACATGAAGGGTGTCCAGGCAACGAAGAAAAGAACAGGACTTTGTAAAATCTCCTGTCATAAGGAATTGATTGTAGCTTTGAGTTTTACGCAACTACTCGTGGACCCACCAAAATACCGATTTTCATCCCATCATCCCCACATCCTAAAACAAAGTCGCCACACAACTTCAATGCGTAACATCCTACACTTCAGGGAGTTCTTCTCGATTAACTTGGCACTGCCTGGTAGTCAAATAGAAGAAAACACCAAACATCGGCCACTTTTACTGCAATTATCAATTCGGAGAAATGCGCTTTGACGGCCAAACTTCTAATGAATCGTCTTGAGATGAAGTGGATGGAAATAGAAATGTATTATTATCTTCGCGGACCATGGGACGAAAAGCAGGATGGTATAAATGACTTTCACGATATATCGTATTTGAATTAAATAACAAGAATCCGGTTATGAATATGAAATAATCATGAACTAACTTTTATTCTTCAAAGTTTCTTAGCCAATGAACTTCTAGCAATCTATATGAACCTGTTAGCAGGGAGAATGAATCGGACGAGGGGAACTAAATGCATACCAAGCTTCGAAGTCTCTTTCCGTAAACATAAATCGGCACAGCCAGCATACAAATACCTGCATTAATTGAACCGATAGTAATAAAGACGCTTTTCGCCCCGGCCATCTCCAACCACCCATTAATGAAAGAGCTAGAGACGAATACCATAATCGCCTTGACGAAATTGATTGTTACAAATGCTTGATTTGCATCTTCGGGGTGGCAATCAATCACATATGTGAAGCTTGCTGAAGTCGCAAAGGGCACAGCTAAGGAATTGATCGTCATGAATGCTACGGGCCAATAGATAGCTAGTCCTCGTTCTACAGAGATACCGAAGCCGAAAAAGCCTATTGTAGAAAGAATGACTGCTGGTATCATCAGAGTTAAGCGGAACTCAGGCTCATAAACACCGTTATTGTGACGAGACATGAATGCAGCAATCTTATCCGCGGTCCAACCGGCCAACATTGTTGCGGCAACCCCCATGAAGAATTGGGGAAGATTTGTAAGACCAATTTGTGATGAAGATAAATTGTAAGGTGGAGCCGAGAAAATATTGACGGACAGGAGAGAGAAGGATATTAGCCATGTTTGAACTAAGACACCAGGATTAGCATACACTATTGATGGGCCAATGTATGTGCAGACCTACATGATGCATAAACAAAGGTGCTGACAATAACGGCGGGGTAGACGATAAGCGGAATAGGTTTGATTGCGGTTTTCCAAAATCCTGCGTCAGAGACACGACCGTCGTACAGAGAAAGTGTTTCAGCAAATGTTTTCTTGGGCTCTATTTCCTGGATTTCAATCTCCATTGTGGATTCTTTCTCAGAGATATAAGTGCGCTCGAGTATTTTCCGTTGGTATGACGTCTCTGGAACAAAGAAGTACATCAGAGGAATGATTATTATGTAGCAAAGTGAGGTGATTCCAAAAGACGCGGAAAATCCCATGGTCTCGATGATTACCCCTGAAATGACTTGACTGAAAATGATGAGTCCAAAAGCAATATAAAAGCAGACTCAAGATGACTTACCCTAATAGTGCACCTGTAAGAATAGCGAGTCCCCATACTGCCAGCTTTTGCCCTCGTTGGTGAACAAAAAAGATATCGGACACTGTGGAAGTAACCAGCGTTTCTACCGGAGCACTAGCTGCACCTTGAATTGCCCGCATCACCGTTAAGGAGACGAAGCTCTGACTTGATGTTAAAGACTTTTCGGCATTGTACAGAAATTGAGCTTACAGTGGCATAGAATCCCCAGACTGAAGTCATCAGCAGGACAACCATAGATATGATAAACATAGGTCGTTTTCCCCACACTGTCGCAGCAGCAGAAGTGAAGAATGTGAATGTACCCGTAACCAAAGTCAAAACCCCTACCAAAGCTATTGACACAGCGTTGAAGCTGACATGATATGTAGCAGCTACTTCCCCAAATCCTGGAGTAACCATAGGACCGAGTCTAAGTGTTGTTAGAATTACTCTACTGTTTACCGAGTAAGTAGGTATACATACGATACAGTAAGCCCAGAGGCGATCGAAAGGATCCAAATAATAACATTCTTGCGAGTTGAAGACCTTGGACCCAATTAGTGATATACGATATTCCGGGTCTCATCGGCAAATACCAGTTCAGAGGATCATTTACACTATCACTAGGTTGAGGGATGAGAATAATTGAGCCAGACTTTTTGATATTGGGATCGACTTCAACACCATCTGCCAAATCGACGCCTTCTTTGTTGAATAAAGTGGTTCCCGGAACTTTCGTCAATTTGTAATCATCCAGCACACCCCAAGCCATGTTGATGCTCTCACAAATAAGCAAGTGATAGAGATGGGTATCGTCCAAGCCAGCTTGAATTTAAGTATGATACTAGATGATGAAGTCTAGCTTACATGAGTGTGGTGAGCAAGTAGTAGTTGTTATATTGACTCAAGAGATATTGAAGAAATCGAGATGTGGCGGAGATCCAATACACGCAAGTGCCAAGTCGCGGTCAAACCCCGTCCAAATATGTGCCTAAAGACGGGAAGAACCGTCACATATCAAAAGATAGAAATTCGGCAAATCAACTCATAGCAAATAGAAGGATGGAATCCATAGTTGAGGCTTCTTTATATGCCTGACGATCCATGTCTCCGTTGAGGTGGAAGCAAAGCTCGATAGCCAAATATGTTCTCTCATTGCATAAACTTCATTGAACTTTGTACAGGGTATCGTATCTCGACGTGACAGTACATGTGGGGCATTTTGGACGAAAATTGCCAGATTTGATGTGAAACTATACCCTGCGACGGTTAATCTCTAGATGTGAGATTTTAGATTGTCGAATGGCGGGGAATATGCAACACCTATTGAAACCCTGGCTTCGTACTGTCAAAATGAAAGCCATTTGCCGGGTAAAATGATTCAAAGTATAATTGAACATCTTGAATCAGGAGATCGAGGCCCTTGTATGACTTTACTGTTTTGAAATAGCGAGAAGTTTGCAACCCTTATCAATAAGGGCAGGTAGAAGTTTTTTGGGGTAGCATTCCACTCATTCCAGAAGGCGTTGGGAGGTGCGGCAGTCTCGGATTGATCCAATCTTCAAATGGGACCGCACTTTTCGGAACAATGGATTATTTATGGCCGGTAGCGATAATTTAGCAGGTATACCTAGACAGTATCGGTAGTACACTCTTAGTCTAATCGTCGCAAATTTCGACGTGAGGAAACCTCAGAATGCGGTAGTAGTAATACCATGATCCATTCGATGAAAATGTTCGAGGTTGATTTCACGGGGGTCTGTGCACATTTCGTGTGGGCCAAGTGAGCTTTAAGCTGAGTAAGCACGAAAAGGTTAATCCAGACGACAACCCATCGTGAAATGATGATTAAAACCCCGTGGAAAGTACCAACAGACATCCCACATTACGGCAAGAAATCAAGTGATGCATGGGCTAAAATTTGCTGAGGAATGTGGACATTTCAATAATGGTTTTTTGACGATACAAAGGATTTGTCCAAAGCTGAGTCCAAGTGGCGAGATAACACAACGCTTTCGCGGATTGACTTGTGCGAACGAATGTATGAAAGCTTTCTTGATAGTGTACTTCCTAAAAGATCTGCCTCCTAAGTTGATAGACGTAATGTACAAGTTATGGGCGACTGCATCATATTCTGCGCTCCTCGATGCTAGCATCATGACCTTGCTCTCTGTGATATCTTCAACTGCCTCCCGGCATAGACTATAACGATTCTGCGGTAGAACTACTTGCATGCATCTCCAGGGCTGCCTAGAGGCAGGTAAAGCATTGTTTGTCTAGTGCCGATATTTTTCGGCTATCTGCTATTCACACCAGTGCTCTGTGGTAAATTGACGAATTCTGGTGTTTGCTTTTCTGATATACAGCTTGGAATTCTGACTTCAACTCCTTGTCATTGCTCTTCTATGTCAGGCTCAAGTTGATGATAATGAAAGCAGTTGCCCGAACTCGCCAACCTATAAGTGCAAAGCACGCAGATACCACGATCGGCGCTAGAAACCTTCTGGACAAATAGACTCTGAAATGCCCAGTGACGCTAGAAGACGCGATTTTCATTAGCAAACCCTTTTTTCGAAGGAAAACCGGCAATGCTCCTTCAATCAACTTGTCGCTAGTCCCGATTTTGTCAATTGGCTTTGTGCTGAATATCTTCCTGTCTTTTGTATGCCTTCAGTCCTCCATCCTAATCGTCCGACTGTAATTATTGCCCTTTTGATTTACTGTTTTCCTGAGGATTCAATGACCCGAGTATTTGTCTTGGTAAGTGGTATATATACAGCCATGCGACTCGTTCACCCGAAGGATCGCGGTTTCAATATACTGAAGAATACTTGTTTAGAAAAAATGCACGAATTTCGGAGAACAAGAGGACTTGGCAGGAACAGTTCCATAGTGAGGAGACTCGATGACGCGGAGGTTTCAATATTCAAGCAAAGTGCAAACTTATTTTATGACTGCTTCATGTGCGCCGGGATCTCTAGAGTACAAATTGATGAACTTGGGAATTGTCTTGTCAAGTACTTTAGGTCGCAAAAGGGCACAAAATTTGCTTGAATTTCAACAATTAGTTGAACTACCCATTAAATTCCTAGTCAATGAGGGAATTTATTCGCCTTTGTTGCTTGGGTAAATCTTATTGTACTCAATTACCCTTGTTGTAGATCTTGGAAATGTCGATATTGATGTGATAAATTTATTTGAGCCAGTGACCTTGCAAGCACAAGCTGAAATCACTAAAGGCACTCATAAACAGCTTGTCGTACACTAGTATCGTCCGAAGGTTCTTGAAGCCTTTGAATGTGACGCTAGAGTGAATTACGTCTCAACCATTTCATTTTGTTGCACATCTGAAGGATATCGAAATTGACGTCATACTAATTAGGGAGCCAATAGACTGACGAGCGCAAGTTCATAGGTATGGTCAGAAGTTTATGAACGTGCGTTTAAGGTGAATTAAATTGCCATCAAATTCTTTTTGTTGCATATCTAAGGAACATCGAAATTGACGTCATGCTCATTAAGGACCCAATAGATTCACGAGCGCAAATATTTGAAGATGAGAAGTCCCAGACTAGCGGCGGGAGCTATACCTAGCGTCGCACTACTTCTCGCAGCGCGTTTGGAGACGTTCGTGGTTGACTGGGTGGTTTGAGAGGTTGAAAAGTTTTGTTGCATATCTCAAAAAAAGACCAAGTTTCAGAGCTCAAAATCTTAAAAGGGCCACCAATAACTGGGCGAGCGCAAAGTGACCCAAGCTTTGCGCTGGTTCGTTTATTGGCCTCTTTGAAATCGACATCTGCGGAAATTCAAAGCCAGAAGTCTAGAACTCTGGTGGGGTTTGAGCTAAGTGCCAATGCCGAAGCTCCCTGTCTTGTATCTGCCGCTTTTCTGTCTTCTCCACGTTGTCTGGCCCTTTAAGGTAGACTTTTGGGATTCTAGACGTGCAACAAATCTTTCATAAGGCGGGATGGCGCCACGGAAAGTGGATGATGGGACGAATAAGATGCGGGGTACTATTTTGTTGCATATCTGAAAGTTTGACAGTTTTCTTAGCGTGCCTTGGAATGGTTGGCTCTCGTTGAGCGCAAAGGAAAATGGAAGAGAAAGAAGTGATCAAAGCTTTGCGCTCGTCAGTCTATTGGGTATATCCCAAAATCAGTAGATTTTTGTTGCACATCTGAACGTTGAATCTTTTTATTAGCGCCTTTTGGAATGGTTGGCTCTCGTTGAGCGCAAAAGAAAACAGAAGAGAAGGAAGTGACCCAAGCTTTGCGCTCGAAAATCTATTGGTCGCAGGATATATAAGTAAAAGAAGGAAGGCAGATTGAAAGAAGGTCACACGTGATTAGGGGTTATGAGGTCGCGGCTTCGCCATTCACCTTCAACCTCTTAAACTTGATTAGCTTGGAAAACCTTTCCCTTGAAATCTTGTTTAACCTCGACAAAATATCTTGAGTGTGATCATCAGACACTAACCATCCACGAGTGCGGTCATTTTCTTCGAACTTATGTCCTGCGCTATATTTTACAACAGGTTGGGTTGAATGGAAAAAGGTTCTCCTTAGATACAACTCCACGACAGAAGATAGGACTACGTGGTGGGTAGAAATGCGACATTGGCGATCTACGAGGAGATACCAAACACCCGGATATTGTGCAAGCGACTTCGATCCAAAGACGGAGATACAAGATTGCTGTGAATGTTTTCAGCTTGTGCGACAGAAAGGTTGATGGATTTGGTGGCTTTACTGCAACTTCGACGACTGGCGAAGATGTGATTGATGGAATTAATGGATCTCGTGGCACTCGAGTTTCACGAGAAGGATTGACTAGAGCCCATGGACTTGAGCGATATCAATACGATATCGACGCTCGGGGTATTATGGAAATATTGCGGCTTAGTGCGACTTGTATTACTCAAGTTGAGATGAAATCTGATCAGCAGGCTTTTCCGACAAGAATTGACTGAACTTCATGGACGCCATAAATTGAGATACGATTGTGATAAATATCGATTCCAAGGAGCTTAAACCGACTTATGTAACAAAATTGCAGATGAACTGCGTCGAAACAACTTCACGGTAAAGGCGAAGATGGGTTTTATCGAATTTCAAACGAGCACGATAGTAGAGCTTAGCAGACGCGAAGATAAGCTTGATAGACCTTCGCCGGTTTGATTGCGTCTTCTTGCGACGAATGTGGAGAGTGCGTTAAGTGACTTAATGGGAACTAGGGAAAAATTACCTTGAATTGGATGCTCGGTTGCGACAACATCACAAAAGGTGAAAACAAGACAATCATAACCAGGACTGCCCGATGATACTACTAAGACACCAGGGACTGGACACCAGGGACTGGACACTGCGCTGTGGTCATGAATGATGAATGGGACGCTATGGGACACTAGATCTTGACCGTGTCCACGATTTAGGAGAAAACGCTGTAGCCACTTGAAGGAAACGAGATTTAATATTTTCTTGCAAATGGTTCAGGGTACATGCTATATGATTCTCGGTTTACTCCGGACTGCTGCTTGGAAAAGAAGTCGAAGACCATACTAGCTTGAATGGAGCTCGTCATACTACACATCGATGATGGATTTTGGATTTTGTCTTAGCTGATGAGTGAGATTTGAATGCTTGGTAAGTAATCTTACAGAATTCGGTTTTATCTAACAAGTCACCATAACCATCTGTATGAATGCGAAAGATGCGGAGAAGAAACAGATTGATCGGAAATAAACACTGAATCGAGATTGATTAATCGGGACGTACCTGCGGATAGCGGACGACTAATTACGGGGACCCTACCGAATACGCCATGAAGTCTAGATTGATGACTGGATGTGATGAATCACACTGGTTAGTATTGGGGACAAGAGTGGTGGAAGCCGACAGAGGCCATGGAAAGAGTCTTGTAAGGCACACTACTTGATGAGGAAACACGAACCTGGCCTTACCACTCGCTTGCCTGGAAAGATCTTGTAAAGGGCGAAAGGGGAAAGAAGTACAAGCAATAAATTAAAGAAGTAGCAGGTGCAGGAAAAAGATGAGGGGCAAGTGGAAGGCAAAGGATACGCAAGGAGAATATAGGAGGTGGCAGTCTGCTCGAAGAAGACACAAGGCTCAAACCCGAAACCAGCAAAGCCATTACCGCCTCTAAAAAAAAGTTGACTGAAGCACACGGGCATTTCGAACGATCGGACTGTACCAATAACTAAGCGGAATGGGTTCGCTCATAAACAAGCTGCCAGAATACAATACTTAGCTGGTCTTCACAACTTGATACATAGAGAAGGGAAGCTTCCTCGCCGTCAGAGGACTGAAACATGTGAGTTGTGAATGGCCCATACTGATTTACCTGAGTTTCAGAGCGGACTGTTTAAGCTACACGATATATGATTCTGCGATATCTCAAGCTACCCAACCAATAAACAAATACAAAAGGGACCGACCCATACGGACTAAGCGCACTTCAAATTGAGCAAACCCTGCTATTGATTTCCGAATGACAGAATGTTGGTATAAGGAGATGATTTGTCCGGAAGAGCGCTGCCCACAAATTCGAGACGCCAGTTTTTGGCTTGGAGCAAGGGCTTATGACGGACTGAAGACAGGAATATTCCAACTACAACATATGAAAAGAACTCTTTGGCGCACCAAAAAGAAAATTTCCAGAATCACACGCTCAATTCTCGAGAGGGCCGGCAGGTCTGCTCGTTCAACATCTGAGACATCATTGGGGTGTGGAACCGAGTCTCCTTTTCTGGTTTAGAAGTAGGGTTTTGAGACAGCAGGTATGCTGAGAATGCTTGATTCAATGGGCTCTTTTTACATTATATTAGAGCAGGTATGAGTCCATGGAGAACTCCACACTCCCAGCTTAGTTTTGATGCTCTCACAATTGCTGATCTACTTTGATATGCGTAAGTACCTAGCAAGCGATTCTTGTGATTTTTACCTGCTTTCACTCTCAGAGATTTGATTCTTTTGCATTGTTGAATCACAGAATATACCACATTGACACGAAGTAGTATAGCCTCCGCACCTCACTACAATTTAGATCGGAAAAGCCTGAGACTGGGAGAGCGTGAGCTGATCTCGGGAAGTGAATATAAAATGTCAGACCAAGACTGTTGTTATTGATCGATAGTTGTTCCAAACCTCCCCGAATCTTTTGCCAAATTACCTTAACCTTTTTCAACAAAGTGATCACAAAACAAGTTCAAAACTTAGAAGCTTTTAGGCTCACCCACAGAGTTAGTTTCTCCCCAAAAACTGTGGACAGAGCTTCAAAGACTATGATTAACTTTATAAATTAGTGGCAGAGATGGTATGCTCACCCAAACAAGACATGATGATATCAACATTATCGATCTTCTCTTTGCATCTCCCTGACCCAGAGGGAGAAATCGTAGCTCAGATCCTTGATCCCATAACGACCGACAAGCTTGAAACATTCCACTGTTTTCTATCCCTGGTCAAGGAGTTGCAAATCAAAATATGGCGGTTCGCCTTCCCTTCTCCGCGAAGAGTCGAAGTACGACCCAATCGCTTTTGTCGCCAAAAGGAACCTCACTGTCCTTCATGTAAATGCAGGGCCAAACATACGGCTCCTTTGCCTATAACACTGTATGTCAATCACCAAAGTCGAGAGGAGACACTTAGACACTATCGACTTGTTTGGATGACGCCAGAAACACAAGGCACTTTCAACGGCAAAGTAAAGCCTCTTTGCTTCGATCCATCACGGGACTTTTTGTACACAGATATGTTCGACATGATGTGCTGTACTCGTTCTGATTGGATGGTTCCATTAATCGCCGATCGATTCCTGAAGAGAGATTGCTTCAAAGATGTAAGAGTCTTGGAGGTTCGCTCATGGGAATGGTACGATAGGATCGGCGAATCTCTGCAAACACCATATTGTGTTGCATTAGAAGTCTTCACACAACTTGAGGAAATACGTCTCATGCTACATCATCCATCGCAATACCTTCCAAAGTTCTGTGCAGATTGTAGAAGCAGGCATCAAGGGAGGCCATGGACTAAATCTATGGAAAAGAAAAGTATAGATGCGATGACCGCATTTTTTCAGCGCATTCATGATGATACCGCCGTTGGTGAACAACTCGCTGAGTGGGGAGTACAGTCATATACTAAACATGAGATTGCGGAAGTCAAGATTCCAAAAGTTGTTGTTGTTCCATGGACTAGGCGATGTTAAGTGGGCTATGCGCTAGTCGAAAGTTCGGTGCACTTCTGGCTCCTCTTCATGGAGCGCTACATAAGTGATACAGGACTGATGATTAAGATTGCGCTTAGCTGGTTCAGATAGTGCGACAAGTTCATAGCAAAATAACGTTGAATTTTTACATCATCTCTTTACATGTGCAGATGCTTTCCCGTTGACGTGTTTGATGATTTTACTATTATCAAGAGACCTTTCGTATTTTCTTGGCAATATTTTCCCAGGCTTCCCCTTCCCTTACTCTTCCTGCTCCGCCATGAACCCCAAATACTCGTACAGCCTTTGGCATCCACCATTTTCTCGTGGCGTTAATCTTTTTCGTATCTCGAGAAAAATTCACAACTCCAAATCTTTGCTTTACAGCTTTTAATTCGGAGATTTCGAGCCTAGTCACCCTTGGTTTCCCTACAAAGTTCATCGTAGTGATATCGACCTGTGCATCTTTTGGTGGGTTCTTTGAGTACCTCATCAATAGATCCCGTGAATTGCGAGCAAAATTGGGCAATCTGAGATGGATGTAATTGACAAATGGCGATGTTATATATGCCACAAACACCACTGGAACAGCTCCAGATAGTAGAACTTCGAGTTATATTAGTTTTTGAAAAAATGAAAAGAAAAAAATCGGTGGTTTCTAATGTCATTGCTGTAATCAAATCCCGAATAATTCGAGATCTTAGAATTAACTTACCAGCAGGTGCCACCCATTCAGGTTCTTCCTCCGCATAGTAATGTGCTGGCGCTACAACTAGAGTAAAAAATACAAATATAAAGATCGTCGTAACTTTCAAGCAGCCAAGAAACACTGTTCTTCCAGTCCCAGAATGATAGATAAGCAGACGTTCGGGATATGCTATTTATAATTAGTTTGAATGATACAAAGGGGCAGATGTACTGACCGGGCCTTTTGCTTGCATATTGTGGTGTTGGTACAGGTCGTGGGGTTGCTGCTCGCGGTATTTTATTTTTCACGATTTGGCTAGCGTATCTGAAACTACCTGCTCGAAGACATGGTAAGGGTCTCTGGGTAGCCAGCCCTTTGGGCGCTGTTAATCGTGCGAGCAATATTATCATTGCTTTTGATCACGGGTATGGCGAGGGGAAAGAGTGTCTTCAAGAAAATAGGTTTGGGAACGAATTATTAACCAATCATTATTCTGCTTGTGGCCGAATGGCTGATCCAATGTCAAATCAGATCTCAATATCTGGCAGCTGCGTAATATTTCAAATATTGTTTAAATGGATACAGCATAGAAATAAATTTGATACAATGGTCAAGCGCGTTTGACGCCACGGGCCGCGACATTTAGCCGCGGTTACATATCTCGGTATCATTGTAACAGATTACCGTTAGACTTTAGGAACGAATAGTGTTTGCTCACACAACATTTGGGGAAGTATGATATTGCGGAGATATTGCAGATAAAGACAAAAGGCGCTCGCCTTTTTACTCGGTATAATGATTTCGCAATACATCACAACGATCGCTTTCTTGATTTGCAGCATCTTGGGTATCAACGTCACGGCATACACTCCTTTATCAGATGAGACATTTCATAGTCTCCCATCTGCAGGCGCAGATTTTGATATACATAATGGAGCCATTCTTTCACCGATTTTGATCCCTAGAGTCCCAGGAACCCCAGGAATTCAAACTGTTCAAAGACACTTCGTTGAATTCTTTACAACGCATCTTCCTGAATGGACAATTGAATTCCAAAACTCAACCTCGAAGACTCCTGTCACCGGTGACAAACAAGTGCCATTTGTTAATATTATTATAACTCGCGATCCTCCTTGGGCGAAATCTGGAGATGTTGGAAGGTTGGCCTTGGTGGCACATTACGATAGCAAACTCACCCCTACGGGATTTATTGGCGCAACTGACAGCGCAGCTCCGTGTGCGATGATTATGCATGCAGCTAGAAGCGTGGATCAGGCATTGACGAATAAATGGGAGGCTATGAAAACGGCGGATGATATTGGTTTGGAGGAAGAAAAGGGTGTTCAAATACTGTTCCTCGACGGCGAAGAAGCATTCCTGAGTTGGACTAATGATGATTCTCTTTATGGCGCAAGGTATGAGATTTTCCCGATCCGCACAAATCTTATTCTAACTCATTCAGGGCATTGGCGGAAACATGGGAAGCGACGGCTCATGCAGCTATGTCGAATTACAAAAATCCATTAGACTCGATTAGCTTGTTCCTTCTTCTTGATCTTCTTGGGCACGAAAATCCAAGCATCCCTTCATATTTCGAAACTACACATTGGGCATATAAAAGTCTTGCTACCATCGAAAATCGTCTACGATGGCTTGGGATAGCTCAAACAAAAGTGGAGCACCATTTCCTTCCCGATGCTAGTCGGACTGCCTTTTCTGGTTTCGGTGGTGTACAAGATGATCATCTACCTTTCATGGCCCGTGGTGTGGAAATTTTACACATGATACCTAACCCATTTCCGAGCGTTTGGCATCATATTGAGGATGACGGGGAGCATTTAGACATGCGTACAGTAGAGGATTGGGCTAAAATGTTAACAGCATTTGTTGCTGAATGGATGGATCTGGAGGGACATTTTCCATCGAAAGCACAAGCGGAAGCAAAGAAGGCAAAGAGAGATACTACTTCTGATAGAAAGACTGAACTGTGAGTTGTTCATAGTCATTTTGTAGCTTCCAAAACTCGTATTAATTTTGTTGTAGTAATGAGACTTAGGGATGCCAACTGGATATATCGTTTCAGTCAAAATGATGTCTGCTTACCTCGAGCGGATTTTCTTGCTATTCCTGTCTCATTGTGCCACGGAAAAGTGATATTGACTGAGATTTACAAAAGCTTCATGACATCGAAACTATGTTTTTGCTCAACACACAGAATGATACTCAAAAGCTTGACACTATTGAAGTCATCCTAATTTACTGACCATAACCAAAATAGAACAGGTAAGGACGACTTCTCTGGTCGTTGTTGCCTACATCACCCTGTGTCATTACTGCGTTTACTCATCTACTTCATGATATTTTCGAGCCTTTTGTATCATGCCATCCTGACTAACTCTCGCCGAACTCGAAATATCATAAAATTATAACTGGGTGCAAATCCTTTATTTCCGCAGTCACTGCCGTAATTCTCTCAGAGGTATCAGTCTTTCACTGGAACGAGCCAATCAACACCAGACTCAGCACGAACAAGTCTCGAATCAGACCAATTGTTGAATTTCTAGACTTTGTCAAGCAGGCGATTGGCTTCGTTACTGGTAACCAGAAATCTGCCCACAAAGAACCACGCACGGTTGTGACTTTCGGGCAGGAGAGTTCAATGTTAGGCATTGGACGGTTGATGTGACCTAACCTGATTCAGCTTGAAACTCTCGGGCTTTAAAGTTCAATGGTTTTGATTTTTGCAGCAAAAGAGTATTGATATTTCATTCATTAATTATAGTTCTCACTATGCGGCACATTCACAAGCATATTCGAGGTTCAATTATAGGTCCAGGATGAAGACAACATATATAAGCTAAGTATGGTTTCCAAGGAACGACTGCCTCTACCTGAGATTAGTAATTAAAAGATGCATTCAGCAGCAAGAAAATAATCCATGACATGAATTCCTGTCAATATGTACAACGAATTGCCAACACTCAAAAACACAAACTATCACTTATCCCGACGCACCGGAAGTACAGGTAAGGCCCGTTGACTTATCGACATTTGCGCACAGAAAAGTGGCAGAACCAGATGCTGGAGCAACCGACCAGGACGAGAAATAAATGTTACATGTTCCACCCCCTGGACAGTTCAGATTCGCTACATCGGGAGAATATTTTGAGCTCGTCGTTCCTTTGAAATTTGTGAAATATACGTCTGTGACTGAGGCCGTGCTGGGACTGCTAGCACAATAAGTTGCATCTTCGTTGTAGCAACTTTGAATTTGAGCTGCCCAATCGCTGTTCTTTACTGTAACATCGTTGAAGGTTACGTTGCTGACGATGGCTGATCCGTGTGAGCTTCCCCCAGGATAAAATTTGATGCCAACGGCTTTGGTAGAATTGACCATCGTTGCCCCAGTGACGTATATGTTTGTTACTGAATCGGTTGTGCCTGCTTTGCTTCCAAGAGAACCAACCGAGAGTCCATGTGATCCAGTACAAGTAATGGTATCCACAGTTGTGTAGTTTGCTCCGGGCTTGAAAGCTACACAGTCATCTTGATTTGTAACTTTGATGTTGTTTAATGTAACAAACGTCGAGTCACCAACGTCGAATCCGTCTGTGTTTTTTGGAGCCGTTGTCGATTTCGAAGCTGCTGTCATTGTCAGGTCAGAATATGCGACATTTTTCGAACCTCCAGTAACACTAAAGAAAACGTTGGGTGGATTCTTGACCCTGAGGTTCTTGATGGCGATATTGGAAGATGCCCCGGTTATATAGTGTAATGTTGGGCGAGCATATGAAGAGTTGATAGCAAAATAATCGTATGCTGCTTGCCCATTTCCATCTATCACTCCGGTTCCAGTGACGGATTGGATAGTTGCTTTGTTGATGCCATCCATATAGAATATAGCTCTTTTCCCATCCCAAAAGTCTAAATCGTCTGAGACTTTGAGTGTACCTTCGATATTCACGGTGCATCCAGCACATCCCGCGAAGTCGACAACACTATTTATTGCATACTGTACGCCAGCCGGAATCTGAATGACTCCACCCCTTCCACATGATGAAATGGCGGCAGCAATGGCTGGAACGTCATCGGTTCCAGAATTTCCAGCAGAAGCAGGAGTGCAAATTGCACGTTTGGCAATACTGACACCGTTCGCTTCGTTTCTCACTGCAGTTGGTGATGCATAGGCGGATGAGAAGAGCGATGTTGCTAAAGCCAAAAGTTCAAATTTGTGATGCATGGTTGCAGATGTAGTGGTAGAGATTGAACAACAAGTTCAATGAGCACAACTTTATATTCACGGCTGACTGTCTTGGATGGCTTAACGGGCTACTTTCGTTCACTTAAATGAATTAACCTATGTGGATCATTTGCTTAATGATTACAAAACAACCCTCTCGAAGAAAGAGGAAGGAACTTATAGTATTGTCCATTTCTGGAGTATTTCCACGTACAGACATCGTATTCCTGTTACAATTTAGGAAAGGACCAACCCCACGTGTTTGTTTCGAGGCGCTTAAATCCATTTGTTTCATACCCCTTCATTACGTTCCTGCTATACGGAGGTTAAAAAATGCTTTTGACCTCCGTACGATCCGCGAAAACGTTGCGTAAATTGCAGGGTCATGGATTGAGCCTGAATACAGGACCGTCATGTGGCATGTGCGTAGTCACTATCGTCCCCTTAATATACCGAAAGTGACATACTCTTACCCTGATATTTAAATGAAGTACCGACGTGTGGATTTTCGAAATGTTCTGTTGCCACTGCAAACGGAAAAATGGGGATTGATTTCCCGCAAAATAAGCTCGTTTATGATATTTCCGTACCATTCCCTGCGGTTACCAACGGATGTATCCATTTACAGTATTTTGCCTGCGAAATTAGAGAGGTAGATTTGAAATCTCAATTGGAGCGGGTGAGAAGTTGAACGACCTTCATTCCTTGGCTAAATCTAGGAAAACTAGATTATGTATAAATACTGTTACTCTTGCATTTAGAACACGCTCCTTAATTGTCATCAATCAACTTCACCGTTTGCTGTTGAAGTCTATCTTTGAAACCATGGCAACTTTCAAATACATCCCTAGTTTCTTACTTGCCATTCTCTTATTTGTTGGTTCCATAGATGCATCAGCAGTACTGCACAAAAGAGCCGGCCGAACTAGCCCACCGTCTGGATGCCTAACAGTGAGAGGGAGTGGTACTCTCTCTGGCGAATATAGCACAGTTGGCGCTGCTTTGACTGCGCTTGGGTCGTCGTCAACTGCTGTTGCATGCATTTTTATATACAGCGGAACATACAACGAGCAATTGACGATTAGCTACGCAGGGAAGCTCACTGTCTATGGATATACTACAAAGTAAAGCCCACTTCTAACTTTGGGAGACAAGCAACTAACTTGTGCTAGCACTGGAACATACAAAAGCAACACAGTAACAATTACCCATGGCATTAATTCCACAACTATTGGCCTCGATGCTAGCTCTACAGCAAATATCAGAAGCGCCAATTTCAAGGCCTATAATGTCAACTTTGCAAATACCTATGGAGCCGGAGTTCAGGTTCGCCTTTTTACTCAAGCTACATTCTGTAGCAGTGAACAATTGACTAACTAATATGTCCCTTTCTAGGCCGTTG
Source organism: Botryotinia convoluta (assembly GCA_004786275.1). Classification (NCBI taxonomy): domain Eukaryota; kingdom Fungi; phylum Ascomycota; class Leotiomycetes; order Helotiales; family Sclerotiniaceae; genus Botryotinia; species Botryotinia convoluta. The sequence goes on along the minus strand of PQXN01000052.1, from coordinate 111,623 downwards.
CTGTAACCGCCAATGGAGACCAGCAAGGATATTATGGATGCTCATTTACCGGCTACCAAGATACTTTGTATGCCAAAGCTGGCAAGCAATATTACTCGAATTGTTATATTGAAGGTAAGTTTTGAAGAACTGGAAGAATACAAATAGAGATTGCTGACCATAATAGGGGCTGTGGATTATATATTTGGAAATGCTGCTGCTTGGTTCGGTGAATGTATGTTATCTCGAACAATGCAACAATCAAATAGATGCCAGCAAAATGTTCTAACCCCTTTCCAGGTACAATTGCTTCGAACGGAGGTGGTGCAATCACCGCAAGCTCCAGGACACTTGCTACTGATTCTTCTTGGTATATTATTGACAGCAGCACCGTAGGATATCTCACTCCACTCCTCGAACAAATTTCTAAACTTCTGTAGATCACCCAAGCAGACGGATATAGTCTGACAGGAAAGGTCTATCTCGGCCGACCATGGCGAGCGCTTGCTCGTGTAATCTTCCAGAACTCTGTATTGACAGACGTGGTTAACGCAGCGGGGTGGACTACACTTGCCGCAGATGCTACACCGTACGTTTCACTCCATGGTTTTATTTTATGGAAAGTGTTGACATGAGTTAGAATATTTATGGAATATGCCAATACCGGAGCTGGCTCAAGCACATATGCGAGGGTTTATGTGAGTAGAATAGACATGGGAGCGGATTAGAGGAAACGTACTTACTATTGATCTAGGAAACGGCTGCTACTGGAACAGTCAGCAAGACCACATTGTGGGGAAGTAATTGGGCTTCTTGGATTGATTCTTCATATTAAGTTGAAGTCTTGAGAAAGAAGGTTGGGATAATTGTAATCAAGTAAATTTTTCTTCGCGACTTGATCTGGATAACTTATCCAATCTTGCTGCTCGTAATTATAAGATGTTTAGTATCTAGTTCCTTTGCAATCACTTCTTCTCCAATTGACACACAACAACAATCATGTCCATAGAAATGCTGACCCCTTTTCTCGTCTCCAACACCGCTTTATTGAACGCCAGTCTATACGCTGTTCTTTCCCCAAGCGCTCTCTCCGATACGACATATCCCAAATCCTCAAAGCCCATTAAGTAATTATCCGTTGTCATTTGTCTCAATATATCGTTACATGGAAGGCGGGAACTGTCGATAACTTTCAGGCCTTGTTGATTACATATCTTTGCCAAATTGGAGATCCACCTGACCATCAAAAGAGGTTTGGTTAGCCATTTTCCTGTCTGACTTGGTGGTTGATAGAATCAACGACTTACCCAAAATCTAGATCACTCTTCTTGCACATGTCTTGAAACCTATCTATAACCAGTTCCATATCCACTTTGGGTATGAGCTCGTTTGGGGAATGAGCATTGAAAGATGCAGAATCCATCTCATCCCATTGAAGATATCCTCCCGGCTCTGAAGTTTCATCCATAGATTAGCTTCTAATCTTCTCACCCATCTTGTCGAAGTATGATATGAAGTAACTACTCAGCATAGCAATAAGGTTGTCCAGCAACACTCCAGGATGGCCCCCTTTTACAACAATTGTAAAAGCCCTAATATGGACAACATCGAATTTTCCCTTGAGGTGTTCTGGCAACGTCCCGAAAGCATCGAAAATCTCAAGCTGCATGTTCGAGGGAAGATATTCTTTTGCTGGAAAAAGCTCGTTGGATATGTCGAAACCATGAAGTTGTACATTAGGAGAGACTTTCTGTGATAATTCTAGCAGCCAATCTCTGCATTAATAAATGTTCAGTTTAGTGCTGGTATCCAGTTGACTTGTTGACGAAACACTTACACACTGCCAATTCCTACATCGGCAATGGAGAACATATCCTCTTTTTGGGGAGTCTTCGGCACGAGAATTGACGGATGAAGTAGCCACCCCAAGCGTATGTTCCATAGCAGGTGTTGAATATCAAGTCTATTCAAATTAGTCAAAAATTTGCAACTACCTCCGATTAGATCTGGGAAATAGCTACCGTGCCGAATCTCGAAATCCACGACTAAACATATAATCCTCCTGAACGATATTCTCACCCATCGTGATATCGGAAGTTATGCTGGTGATTAGAATAGTATTTAATGGGGGTCTTTCAATGCAATTTTGTCTGTTCTGGTCGAGTCAAAGAGGTGGGAAGCTTCCTCGCTACAGAGACGCACTCTCATTAACTTATAGTTCCTCTGCTTTTCTTGGGGGTTCCCTCGTTCATGAGTGTTCCTGCATGATATCAGACTCGAGTAACGCGTCTTGAGAAATTAGCTTACAGCTATGGTGTGCTGTGGTTACGCTGTTTTTGAGACTGATCTCCGATCGATGATTGTCTATTCATGTCCTAGCTACTTCTGTTGTATGAATTTGGGAACAATTGTATAATTGGAGGTGTGCTTGTTTAATTATGTGATGCTTGATTTGGTCAGCGAACGGAAGCTTCCATCCTTCCAGGGGATGATCGGAAATAACACGCTATTTACTATAAATCCTCACTATTTCCTGGTATAACTTCTTGAGGAATATATAGTTCCACGAGAAAGAATCCGGACGTGCATAGATTGTGGTCAGGGCTCCAGAGAGTCAACGCATTGAAGACGAAAGATCCTTGACGAATATTTGTGATTGCTCGATGTTGAGTGGTTCTACAGCATTATAAGGGTGCTGTTTAACGGTTGGAATGTACGGACTTTCGATATAATGAAATGACTGAGATTAATCTAACAATAAGGGCCTGGCGAACACAGAAGTCAGGGTGAGGGGGAGATAATTTAACGCAGAATTGCGGTTCTGGCCCCGGGGTATATTCTTACCCCCTTTTGCATATTACTATATTGTGGTATCCGTGAATCATTATCTGTACCCTGGGATAAATCCTTGCAAAATAGGAATAGAACTAATACGGATCAATTTGATAGAATAGAGCTACATCTCCATTTATAAGGTGTGGCCACTTTGACAGATATAGAAGGAGAAAAACTTCCCCTCTTCCTTGAATCCACATTGCCCAGCTATACTCCATAAAGCTTGTACCACCATTAAATGACCTGATCACTATCAGACATCGTTGGTCCTGTAACTTCCCCACTTGCAGGGATTTGGGGGCGCGGAGTAGTCTTCCGTCGACAATTTCTTCCATGCAAGTATTGTCCTATACTTCTAGGGCTGTGCCGCATCGCTTCTATTACTTTGATGTTGCCAACTATCTTACCTCACTCAACCGGACATCTACTCATATGCGTGTACTAGGCCGGTCATGTTTGCGCATTTTCCTTAACTCTCGGCAAAGAGATCTTGTAGTGGATGTTATATTCAGAGCCTAAATTAATTTATTCAAGCCTTGTCAACGGTGAAAATATAGATGTCTAGGGCTTCATGATTTTAAAGACAAGTACCAAAGGCCGATATGAGTAACCAATGTGATGTTAGACATTTGGACTAAAAATCTGTATAGTAGTCTACTCGGATAGGTTATGAGCGGTTGAGATGAGAAAACTTACGTCCCTTCCCCTTTTCCCGTAAAACCCGTTAACGACAATTCCTGGTTTCCTGAATTTCCACATAGGTTTCCCACCTTCAACTGAAAACAGGCTAAACACCCGATTCGATATTAGCAAACGATTTGAAATTGAACCCAGAGATCGGTATCAAACCCTGGCATTATAATTCTTGCAGTTTCTTAATTCGCTACCATAATATTGCAGCTCATCGTACTAGTCATTATTTTGCAAATCCTCTTGTTTTACGACTGCGACTGGCTCAAAAGCGATTCACGCATTTGTACCCAGCTGCATACCTTTGTAATATTTGTTTGAATAATCTCGCATAGAGAGTCCTTTAGTAGCCTTCACCCCTAATAAGGGGCAGTGCCCTAGTCATTGGTACTCTCTCCTGGTCGAAGTAATGACTTTGGTCTGCGGACAGAAAACAATGATCTTGATGCAACCCACACTTCGCACTAGTTACTGCTACAATTAAATATATTATACCACACCAATATGAATCTCTTTGGGCGGCAAGCGATTGAAGGTGCTCTTTCTCCACCACCTGGAGTGACTCCAAATTTTGTCAACCCACCCAGCATTACTAAATATAATGTTCTTTGTCAGGCAGTCTGTGTACCGGTTGTCACTGTATTCGTAATCATACGATTGTATACGAGAGTCTTTATACATCGAAAAAAACGGGAGATGACTGTAAGCTTTACAATCTTAAATCTCGAGAAACTTACTGATGTGAGAAGATTCTTGCATAGTGGCTTGGGTAAGTCATCTCAGCGACAAATTTACTGAAGCTCCAAAAGGCTGATTGGACATGCAGGTTGGCACCCTTGTATATTCTGGAATGGCAATATCCTGCAAGTTCTCAAGCAGAAGACACATACATAAACAACTCTAATACACGATAGTGAACCGGTATGGCGCTGTAGTCCATCAATGGGATGTTCCAGCTACAGATATCAAAATGTTTGGAAAGGTGAGTTAAGGGAATATACGAAGTAAAACTGTATTGACATCGCATGCGAAGTTAGTTTAGGTGACTCAGATGTTGTACGGGCCGCAAGTCTACTTCTATTGTCTCGCATCTTTAACGTCAGCAATAAGATGTTGTGGGCGATGCGAGTGCTGATCGGCTTGATGGCACTATACTATGTTCCTGCAACAGCAGCAAAGATATTCATATGCTGGCCGGTCGTCCATTTCTGGGATCCTCTAGCTAGAAAAGGCACTTGTCTTAACGAGAATTCGATATTCCTTGCGGATTGTGCCATGAGTATTATCAGTGATTTTACGATTTTGTTCCTACCAATACCATCGATTGGGGATTGAAAACTCGTACAATGCGGAAGATTGGGGTCATCTGCGGCTGTTTACCATTTCTCCCATCCTTCATTAAAATGACGTTCTTCAAAGTTCCAAGCCCGAACGATTCCACGGAAAACAGTAGTTATTACCGTCTGGAACGAATATCAAAACCAAAGCGCAACGTTGATGGTTCTATATTGCGAACACAAACGAGAATGGACGATTCGGATGAGAGGTTAAACGTGAAACAATCTACACTTGCATAAGTCAATCAAGGCAATAATATAGGGAAAGGGGCTGGGATAATGAAGGCGATAGAAATCGATCAAATGATTTGATAAGTTGACAGTAGTTTTCAGATTAAATATGTAGTAGTGATCCTGGCCAGTATGCTTGTTGCTGGTCTTTGGCTCTTATCCCTATGTTCCTGATTTTTAGCCAGCGATATTGTAAAGTCTGGGATGATTTCTTCGTCTTGGCTTTTCTGGCTGGTTTTTGCGTTGGTAGCCGGAAAGCATACATAGCCTTCATCAAGGTTATATTGCGTCCCCGCATGATCGAGAAATATACATTCATATGATTGTAAAGATCATATGTTCGGGGGCGGTTCGTTGACCTTCACACAATATAATGGCCAATTTCCATCTTGAAATCCAAGCCTTCCACGTTTCGGAAGGTCTATGAATCTTCCATCCTCTCATCCATCAATTTCATCATTTCATCCTCTTCGTCGATCTTCTTGCTATGACCATTACTCGTCCCATTACTTGGTCCCAGCCCCCGTTTCTCCAGTTCTTCCACAATATCATCTTTAGCGATCATCATCTTCTCCCCAAATATTTCTTTCCCCCTCCGTGCCACGCCCTCTAAACTCCTCATTCCAACTACCAAGAACCCTAATTCCTCCCTCTCAACATCAAACACCTCCCACCATTCATCTTCCGGCATTTTAATTCCCTCTTCCTTTGCCGCTAGGTATATTGCCGCCACTGCTAATGCGCATGGCTGATGTGTCAAATATAGCATCTGCGGACTGAGCAACGCTGTGTTAAGATATTGTATTGTCTTCTTCGCGACCGCTTTGCCACTGCCATTTTTATGTGCCGGTGAAAATATATCTAGAGTTTGGAGATATGTAATTGCGAGAGGATGGGGAAGAGCGACGTGTGTATTGAATCCCAGAGCATTCAGGACTTGGCCCTCAATGTTTAGAAGTCGTATACGGTAGGTTATGTAGGCAGATTCGGAAAGATAGTACGACAAGGGATTGTTGTCGGGCACGTAAGAATTTTTGAGAGTTGCGGATTGAGAGAGGAGATAAGCATATACATTCGTTATGCTACGAAAGGATCGAGGAGACGCGGATACTTTGGCAGTTAGGTACAGGGTAGCTGCTGACACATCCTGAGAGCATGTTATTCTAAGAAATCAATGATACACTTCCAATTCATCACGTACGCTATATTCATATTGCGTCAAGTCATCCACAAGCCAATATCTGTAGAGAAGAACATTTGCTCGAGCTGTGATATCTTGGGGAAGGCCAAGCAGAATGCCTGCGGCTTGCGTAAGTCGTGCGGTATAAAACCGGATGCTGTCTTGAAGTTCAGCTGGAAGTCTGTTGTTTGAGGTGTTTTGGTATAATTGTTGAGCTGTTGCAAGAGGATTATAAAGGTGTGACATGGTTGCTGGTTGTAAACAAATGAGGAAATGTAGATTGCGACGTCGTTGAGGTTTGGATGCTAGAAATTGTAGCCTTTTGCGCAAGGCTGCCATTTTTTCCAACAACAACAACCAATCTTCATCTCCAACACTGTGAAATAGTAAGTTTGGATCGAACACTTTTACGACTTTTTATTGTTATTAATATCTATGAAATACCGCTGGTACCAGAGGAATCTTAATTATCTTATATACCAAATACCAACCCAACTCCCCTTACTGCCTAGATGCCAAGAGGGCGATCCTCACTATATTAGGAGACTTCAGAAAACCCCCTCCGGTCCGAGATAAGTACCTGTGACCTTAAGTCCTCGAGCATTGTCCTTTGAAACTACCCCATTGCCTGCTCTCAAAAATCGAAGAATGATATCAACTGCCCAGTAAACAGTATTCTCAATTGTGTCATCGACAGTAGTTCTAACAAACACGCCGTCGACATTCTCCTCTCCGGTCTCTCTTAACAGCCAACCGAATGAATCTTCATAGCCCTTCCAAACAACTTCTTCAAAGTATCCTTCTGACTTCCACATCTGTCCAGGACATCTTCCACCAGCTGGAAAGTCAACGTATGGGAACCTGCTCAGTCTCCTCTCTTTAGCGACCTCCTTAGTAGTAGGCAAGAATAGTTTGATATCAAATTCTTGCATCAAAGCTGCCTTTGCCACAACTATTTCTTCCTTCTCTCTTATAATTTTATTCTCCTTCAATGCAGCTTCTTTCTTGAATTCTTGTCGTACAGTTTCTGATCGCTCTGCACAACGGTCTTCGACCTCTGAGGATGCATCCAGCCATGAGCTTCTGTCGCCAGAAGGCAAAGCTTTGCTGAATAATAGGAATCCCTCAACGAACACCCATCCATAGTTATAGTCTGCAACAATATCGTTTCTCATACGATTACCTGTTCCTAAGGCCAAATCCTCTCTAACCCTTCTGCGCATGCTTTCGATGGCCCCGGAATATTGCTCAATCAGTTTCTTCTTGTCTGCGTCATCTTTATATTGAACATACATCTCTGGCTCAGCATTATTGGCCTGCGCAGCTTGAACCATTCGAAGTAGATTGCCAAAATTGACCGCTTCCATACAATCAGTATTTGGTCCGGTGATCCGTACATTTTCTTCCCCATTCGTGCCAGTTCGGGCGTAGAAATAGACTGAATTCTCGTTCTTTTGAGCAAGACTTTCCTTTATAAAATGTTCGTCATTAGGAGCGCTGTTGAATTGGACCAATGGACAGTCAGCTTTCGGAATGAAGAAAGCGTCCTGATGAATTATGGTTGTAAAGGAATTTGTAGCTTTTACATCGCCTAGATTGTTTGCCTTGGATATATGTGGAGATTTATTGCCTGCCGAGTGTTTTGTAGTTGGAGAAGAAGAGAAGATTTCTGAAAGTAGTAACGCCAATGTTGTTTTGCCTGATGAGCTACATCCTGAGATAGCTATAGTGATCGCTTTTGGGGTAGTTTGAATGACACCACCTTCTTTTGTTGTTAGGTGTGGCTCTGGTGAGTCAAGTTTCTCCAGTAATTCAACAGAGTATAACATTTCTTTTTCCTGGCTAGGATGATAGAAAGGACGGTTGGTGGATGTGAATTCTTGAGACTCCATGGCCTGAAATCTTCAACTGAGACCAGATTTGTGAAAACCTGAAATTAAACTTACTCAAGGATGATTTTGGGACAATTCTTACTAAATGTAGAAAAGTCGCAACCGCTATGTCATGAGGAAAATAATAAGCTTCAATAGTCTCTCTTGTTTTTTGGAAGAGGTTTAAACTGCGGTGTATATCGGCCTGGTCGAAAAAAGCATTTCTTTGATATATAACGAGCATTCAGTATTGCCGTAACATGGCTTATCCTATAGAGTGAATCATAAAGTCAGGGTTACTTTTCCGATCTTCACGTAGATGATTGTCAATCAAGACTTGAGTGGCATTAAACTATCAAGGTGTAAATTTCTGTTTGAAACACACTGAGTAAATCTACATAAAGAGTTAATGTAATTATCTTACTGCGTTTTGGTCTTTGTGCGTGTTCACTTGGATCATCATCGGGCTCCATCAAGATTCCACCCATCACTCCCAGTAGCCTCTGTATTCGACAGCCGGCCAAATGTAACAAGATCCATACGACCCAAATCCCCATATGCTTGCCATTTACAATGCTCCAGAAGACCCACGTTTAGTTTGCCTTTAATCCTCGTAACGTTCTATAGATTAATCAAAAATAACAGGAGAAAGATAATTAGGAGATCACTCGACATGAGGTTTCAGTAGGGCCACCTACAGAATCAAGACAAAAGCTTCTACAGTCTTGAAGGAAGAATGACATATAAATAAGACCCCACCTCTTCTGTCACGAAACTACAAATATCCATTGAAGGGACAAAATTATGTCTTGATGCAATGTTAAAGCCAAGGCAGGGAATGCAGCGTGGGAACAAACAAATATATATATATTTATAAAAATTCATGCGATCAAGACACTGCCATCCTGATAAGAAATCTCGCGTGGGATTTATGATACTTTAGTCTTGTTGTTTATAAGCTCTTTCACTCAAAGATTCTTTGCGAGTAGGTATTAAACAGGCAAATGGGTCAAAGCAACAGCATTCAACAAGCACATAGGTCTGTACCTATTTTTATCATGAAAACCATTGGTTTATGGATATGCAATGCTATTGAAAGATTGAAATAAGAGTTACATTATTGGAGCCAGGCCTATGATGCAACTTTTGCCACTTTTGATTACCGATGAATTCCTGTTCCCGCCAGATTCATGTTGTCCATGCTACCACAAATTCAGGCTCTTCGTGTGTTACTGTCTCCCGAGAATCCTTCGATACTAGGATTGCCTCCGATCAACTATGGATCTCACTGTTAGCTTGTTGATATTTAGCCATGAAAGAAACGAAGCTGAAAGATAAGGAATTTGCGTTTGAAAGACCAGAAAACTTACACTAAAACCAACTAGAAGTCACCTAAGAGACACATAAAATCTACATCCGGGGAGCTCTTGACCTGAATATCACCAGGTCTGGAGTACGACTCAGTACAGGGAAACGGTGCTTCAATGCAACCAGATGTAGGGCTGTAAAATTGGGACGCTAGAGATCGAATGCCCGAGTTATCGCAACAATTCTGAACAGCAGAAACAGTATAGTAAGTTTCTCCTTGCCAGCCTTGGAATGTAATTTCACCAGTGACTTTGGGAACGTCTGGGCTTTCTCCTGAAAGAACAGCTTTGAAGGAGCCGCTCCAGCTAAGTTAAGATTTCGTTAGTAATTTGAAGACTTGATATCTAATTAGGTGGTAGGCTTACCCTTGAGGAAAGTGAACAACTGCATCTCCGTCCACAGAACTCGCCGGAACAAGGAAGCTGGGAACTTCAGCAGAGCCGGCATTTGGGGTGAAGAAGACGGTGCGGTCGTTGGTGTCTTGAGACAGAAATTGCAAAGTATTTCCCATAACAGGGGCAAGGAACGAGAAGATAGAGATCACAAGAATAGTGAGACTGGTGAGACGAGACATGTTGTAAGAGGAAAACGAGGATTAGACGAACAAGAATACCTTGTAATTGGAAGAGGTAAGTTCTTGTGATCAAAATGATTAATGTTGAGAATGTGACTTCTGATTGTTTTGAATGATAGATGAAATGAATGTTGTGATTGCAGAGAGGAAGTTTCTGGAGAAGGTTAAGTGCGAGTTTATAAGGAAGGGGAGGAGCCAAAAACCAAGGCGCTATGCCACGCGAGATATATTTGAAGTTAAATCTGGAGTGGTAAACGCAAAGTGAATTGCTTCTTTTAAGCTGTTTTGAGAAAGTCTGTGCGATAGTCAGTGGCATTGACAGCAAACCATGCCACAAAAAGGAGAGTTAGGAATTAATGATGCTAGTGTATTGAATGAGAATTGCGTGAATTTTCAGTCATGATTTCTAGATGCTTGAGTACGAGATATGCCTTGAATGACAAGTGACTACAATGTATAGATAGATATCGGGGTACAGGGGTGCTTTAATGTATATCTAGCTCTCATGAAAACAGCGATCTACGGCAGACTATCTATGAACATCACTCACCTATCAGAATCTCACAGCCTGAAAACAGGTATGTTCTCTTTTATTACTTAACGATTGAATTGAAGAGCTAATACTTCGGGTTATAGTGTTTTTAAAAAAGAATTATCGGTCTGCACGGAAGAACAGAATTTGCTGAATCCAAAATTTTCAGTTTCCTTGGAACATTAACCTGTTTGGAGCTCGCCTGGTGGCAAATATATAATGCAGCGCCTAAATATTCGAACATGGAGATATCTCAAATTGTCAATATATAAATGCCTGGTAGCTCCTCATGACATATCAATGACTCACGCGATACTATGCTCTACAAAGGATAAGATATTTCGATGCCGAGACTAGCAATGTCAGAATTGGGAATGTCGGAAGTTGAGAAGACGAAGGACGACGATATGTAGAAGCTATATTTAGCTGATTATGAAAGTAGAAGTAGGCATGAGATAAAACGGCAAGACGAACAAGCTACCAATGCCGAAGGCTTCGGCGGTACCGAAGCAGGCAGTGCCGAAGCAGGCAGTGCCGGGAGTCTTCAAAAGCAGTCAATTCTAAAAGAAACCTTCAGAGAACATGTCCTGAGGAAACCAGAAGCTATGATTTATTGCCGGATTCGTGTACAGCTGAAGGTGCGAATGGTACCGCTATGTAACGAGGTGGTATGAATTGTCCTCAAGCCAGAATAGCCACTCCACACATAGATGCATCCCCTATTTCGGCACCCCACCCTTTGCAATCAAGCGAGAAAACGAAGCCACGGACCAACAAAACACAATTTATGAAACGAGAATCTATGTATTTCCAAAACAAATACACCCAAAACATAGTATTCCCGCGCAAACACGGAGAAGAGGGTAAGCCAGATTTTGCTTGTGAATAGATGTGTGGGAATTTCTTGACAAGAAAAGTCAAAAAGTAATTGCAACCACGGCGAATCGAACGCCGACCTCCACCTTGGAATGGTGGAATCCTAACCATTGGACTATAGAAGCCATTAAGAAGATGAATATTTACTTCGTTTCTGGCTGCGGGGTCTGAATTTTGAGTATATATTACTTGTGTTTTGTGGGTGAAGATGTGTGGAGTCAAATGGGTGGGTGGAAATCAAATTAGTCATATCCGTGCTTCAATGTCAAGGATTTGATGTTTAAATTGTGGAAAACTTGACCTTCCTCAATCTATAACTGAAGAGCTGCGTATAAAGAACGTAAAGAGAGAGTTATGATAAGGTCTGGCAGGACTCATCCGTAGAGCACCTTCCAAAGTAGTAATGGACGCCCATAGCAGTTACCGAAAGTTGGTACTTTTGCTAATACTTTACTTGATTTCTTGACCCAAGTGTGAAAGTAGTCCTCACATCTGGTGACATGCATCATTCATGTTCCGTTCAAACGCTTGCAAGATACACTTATTAAACCGGTATAAATATTTGTCGACAAGGTTGATCCCCTGCCCCATACCCTTCACTTTTTATCTCAAGATCTAACGCATCAAGTTCTCCAAAAGACTTTTAATTAACAACTTCACGTTCTCATCGATATTTCCAATTCCTTGTCGCTATTTGAGTCGCACTATCAAGTCGATTCAATAAGTCATTCGCGATGATGATTCTTCAAGGCCATCGCTCCAACTCCCTATCCTCTGACGATGAAACCACCATATCTGCATATCAAGAAGCCAGACAATTTCCTCGACGAGACCGTAAGCCATGGGCCCGTGATTCACTTTTGATTTCGCAAAATTCGGAGCGGCAAGCAAATCTTACACCTTTCAACACCATGCATATGCCCCGCCTAGACTCAGTTGGCAGTCAAGAACGTCGCTCACACATACCTATCTGGGAGCCTCTATATATGGAAGACACTCCAGATAAAACAGAACAAGATGAGACACTCAGGAGCCGAATTTCAAAGGATGCCAATGGTTCGAAAGAACTCATCAAGAATCCTTTCTCTAGTGGTGGTGACGGAGATGAGAGCAGCATGGACCACGGTTGTTGCGCTTGGAAGTTGTGCTTGTCCCTTATGACCGCCAATTGGATGTCTCGTGCAATGTGAGGCAATTATTTGAATGCTACTAGCATTTTTATGAGCTGCTATTTCGAGAGAAATGAACGAAAGAAGTTGTGCGTACCAGTGCGTATCAGGATTACCATTCTTGAGGTGGATTAGGTAGAATCATTATCCATGAAAAATCAGTATTAAAGGCTTCATTCAAATACATCATGAGAAGTTGATGCCGACATTATTCATTGAGGGTATGTATGGTATTGTTCACTGGGTTTTCTATGGAAATGGAAGTATCATTGCAGTGGGCTTCTCATTTTCTTGTTTGTGAAAGCAGCATGATCTAAGGTGAAGTCACTTTTGCCCAGCTCTGACTTTCGCAGGCCTTGTTTAATGGACCACATTAACGATAATACCGATGACCGCCATCAGCAATTTTGCTCCTCTTCTTCCCTTTCTCGGGGGCGAGTTCCGAATTACGGATCCTCCAAAGTAGGGGAAGTAAGAGTCTGCGCACTCCATCCGTTGTATTATTCATTGATGCTTGCAAGATTCTGTCAATTTCCTGAAGGAAATTCTAATGAGGAAATCAATTTGGCTTTTTTACTATTGTTCATCAAGAACCTTCTCCTTGTCTTCATTTGAGATATTTCATGAAAGAATTCGTTGATTTTCTTTGCAATTGTCACCAAGAAGCTATTTCTGGTTGTGAAATGACAAAAGAGTGTAAGTAGACTGGATAGGGTTGATAAGTACATAGTGAATCCCGAACATTCTTCTATTCACGAAAATTGAAGATTCCTCTGCTAGAGCCATGAGTTTGCAGCGTGCTTGCTCATGTTTGAAGAGTTGTATATTAGAGTTGCACCTGTTCAACCATGCAATTGGCTGTATAGTTTGAGTTCCTATCAAGATGTAATATTACTCAGCAGTGTCCCTATATGAAAAGGGCACCTAGAAGCATTCAATCATTCTAAAAATTTACGCTCAGCATTATCCTTCCCGTCCTGTAGTCACTCAAGGAGTGAATTTGTACAGGAAGATTTGATACTAGACCCTTTCAAGGTTTCCGTGGTATCAATTGAACTCATTGTTTTTCACGGTTCCCTAGAAGCAGCAACTTGTAGCCATGAGAGTTCTGAGAGTATAGTGGAGCAGCTCTTAGCTTTTATTTCCTCACTATACTTGGTAATGGCTTCAAAATACAGACAACATCATGCAAATACTTGAGTGAATCTCGAAAATTCACTTATATGGTAATTAAAATGAGATCTCGCTAATCGTTCTTAATTTTACGCGTTCAAATCGTAGCTTTTGGCTCCACTTAAAACTGACACGGCAGCTTCGAAATTCATGACTTGATATAATCTCGCACTTTTCAGAATTTGGACCTGCGAGAATTACAAAGTAATAAATTCAACATCTTAGTGACCAAGATTTACATCCACAAAACATTAAATTTTCAACAACTCTTTGAACAGACCTTTCAAATTTCCTCTACTTACTAGTAAATTCTCGAAGTCACACATTTGTTTGACAGATCATTCTACAAATTGCCAACATGAATTTCACTACCAAGAATACAGCTTCTGGAGATGCTCGCCGCACACAGGCTTCCACTTCGTCATCGCCAAGAGACGCCCGCAAGCATGACATCGAGCTCGACAACAACGATGAGCAGCAACCCACCAAGCGTACTAGACGCGAGGGGGTCCCGATCACCCCTTCCAAAAAGTCAGCCGGCCATCCCCAACGAAAAATCGAAGGCAAATCTAAGCCAATCTTGTTTACAACTTCGCGCGTCAAAGACCCCACTGGTCATATCTCTGTTGGTCTATCTGATGATTCTCGCGGTCTTTCTTCTCCTTCACCTGCTACCAATGATCATCACATGGTTGACCCAGTCACCCAGAATACCACATCCACAGTTTCTCAGGTCGTTTTGAAGGAGCAAGATCATGAACGTCTCACACGACTTCTTCAGCAGAAAGATGATGAAATATTGAGATTAAAAATCAAGCTTGAGGTCAGAGAAGAGCTCGACATCGAGGATGCTGCTCGTGAGGAAGAGCTAAAAGACTTAATTGAGAAGCACCGTTCGGACGCCGAATATTGGAGAGAAAGAAGTTCTTGCGGTCTTGAAAGCTATAAGATTTTGCAAGAGAAATACAAAATTCTTGAAGTCAAGCTTGAGACAGTTACGACTGAGTTACAAGTGAAAAATAAAACCCTCGAAGCCGAACACGAAGCAGTCAAGGTTGACTTGCAAGAGCAATGTACTCTTGCAGCAAAACAGGAAACAGAGAAGGGTGAGTTACAAGAGAAATATGATACACTTGAAGCCAAATACAAAACACTTAAAGCTATGGGCATTAACCAGGCTTCTTATGCATTGTTTGAGGGTCGAAATGTAAGATTTCCCTCATCTTGAGGGATTAATGCTTCTGCTAACTTTGCTTAGACTCCTGAATTTATATCTGTTAATCCCGATAAACCACTTTTTACAGACGAGGAGCTGGTAGCAAAGCGAAAGGAGCTCGCGGACCAGAACGCTGCCGAGTTGCAGAAAGCTTTGGAGGATCGCCGTAACAATGTCGTCAAGGACTGCGATGTTTCTATCCAGTCCATTGAAGTTGTTCCGGAAGATATGAGATGGAGCGAATTACCTGAAGAAACGTCTGACGCAGTCTCTAGGTCATCAAGCCCAAAGGTAAAAACCATTCTCACTCCAATCTTGAAGGTCTCCTAGAGGCTACTCTTAGTTTTCTTTTGCTGATACAATGATAAATCCAGAGAACCGGCTCTTCCGTCCCTCTCAGATACGCCACACCATCAGTCACCACCAAGTCACCGGACCCACCCAACACTTATGAGTCTAATTGTCGTTTGTGGGATATACCTGACAGACCTCTTTTTCCTGGCTCAATTGAGGAATCTCCATAGGTACCTTTACACATCCAAAGTCAGTTACCACTTCTTGTCCTAGACTTCCTTGCATAAAGCGCAGCAACTAACTTGAAGATATCCACAGGCGGTAGATCGTCCATTCGATCGAAATGCCTAGCACGTGGCGCGAATCTTCCGAGCAAGAAAGCAAGACCATCGATTACGAGGAAATTTTCAACTTGCCCAGAGGGAGCCAGGAAGCCTTAGGAGTGGCTCTCCTAAGGTGGATTCAGCTCTAATGAGCAGATGAATGATTTCAAAGTTTCGATCCCCGTCTACTGAAAGCTCAATATCGACAAACCATACGAAGAGACTTATCGCAAATAACACACAGTTGCCTGCCCCATAATCGATCGTGTTGACTTGAGTTGAATCTTTAGGTGTCTTTGAGCTTTGAACGGAGACGTCCCGACAAAGACTTGAAGCACCTTCATTAGACTCTATATCCTGTCCCTGATCCTAAACTACACTTACTTAGTACTTTGTTCCGGTCAATCTCTCGATCTCAAATTTATTACACACAATACAACTACATGCCTTGGATTCAGCATCAATCAAATTTCACAACTCGATATTGCTGTTCGCAGCACTCAATTTCAAGGTCTACGGTCTAAGATACCTTGTCTTTGCACGTTCTACTTCTTACTGTTGATATATGCTACGGTTCAAAGGCGTGTTTTCCTCGAATCCACACTGGTACCCACAAACGGTGGTGGATGCTTGCAGTTTGCCTGCAAGAATCTGCGATGAAGGATATTCTGATATGTTTTAGATGGTTCTCTAAGTCTGTGTACCAATTCCAGGCTCATGATGACGGCTGTGGCAACACATGTTTTGGTCACTTTTGTATGGTTCTATATGTATATGGTTTTTGATGTCCACGGTTGAGAGAAGAATTCCACCGATCGTAGAATTTGTATATAGCACTTGCTACATATCAGGTTTTGTCTATAATGTTGATTTGCATCCATACATCTATATTATGCCGTGAATAATCTCATCCATCTTGTTGCTCTCTGATTTTGCTCACTAACCACATCCATAGAACACATCTAGATTTCTACCTAGAGCTTCAATTATTAGACCCTCTTACAATAACTTCACGATGGTGATGTAAATCTAATCACCACTGTGCCTCTCTACCAAAACACGGCCCCAGCCTCATGACTTAACCATACCAAGAGGCCGAATTCATATCTTGGTGTCCAAGTCTATCAGTTCTACAAGAATTATTCACTGTCTATTACCAAATAGTAATGAGCAGTGAAGGCGGAGTAAACCGTATCCTGTCTTTCAATTCCAATCAACCACTGATATCAAGACATTGGGAAACGTGTTTATACCAAATGAACCAGGCAATAGTACGGGCGTCATATATGGATGCAATTTCCTGTAATAAAGAATTTGTTGAGTCATATAAGTGAATAAGATACTTGAATTCTCGATTGTCCCCGAGATGAAAGACACAGCGGGATTTTCCGCGTCTTTCACTTTCTATTAAGCTCCTCCCCCTTCTCCACCACCACCAAGAGCCAAACTACTACCTCTCAATAGCGAATTAAAAAATTCCTCATTGTATAACATTATCCAATTACCTTAAGTGAAGTTATTAGAATAATATGAGAGCACCTGACCTTCCATGATCAGGTATTGGGTTTTTGTTGGGAGGTCGCCGTAGAAAACTAAGCGAAATGATTGTTTGAAGTGAATATATATTATCAAAAGCCTCAAAAAGTGAATATAGCTGACGCTAAGCCGATCAGAGTTTTCATCAAGTTTAATTAGCGAGTACTTTCTTGCGCACAAAATCTTCCTCTTCCTTTCCAGAATTTCTCTCAACCTCCATCCTCTTTACATCCAAAAATTTCAGAACCCATTCAAAGCGTCGTTCATACTTGACAACAGTCGTACTACTTGCAAACATTCAATCAATCCAGCCGGTACAACATTACAACACACTTCACGTATTCTGACTCTTTTACAACTCCTCGTTTACTTTCCCATAAGAAATCTTTTCTCTCTTGGAAAAAGACCGCTTCTCCATACGTCCCATTCACACACAAGTCTTTTTTTACTTTACGTGTTACCCAACACCACATAACAACAACTTTACCAAACACTTCTTGAGAGCACTTCTTCTCTCAAAAGTACTTATTGATCACTTCAAACTACAACTGTAGTTGCAGAACCTCCTCTTTTTACCATCAATCCTTAAGACTTATTCTTCACGAATCATGCCTGCCGTCACCCGGTCAAAGTCTCCTTCCAAGGAGGCACCGGCCGATCCAAATCAAGCCTCCTCCGCCGCAAATACCTCCACGAATGTCGCACCGGTCGCAAACATGCAATCACCAGCAAAGAAAGCTCTAGCTGGTGCTAACAATGCAGTAAGTCCCATCTGTTCACCAATTTCACATTCTTTGATACCCGATCATGTTCCCCTATCTTGAACCCCACTTCACATTTCATCAATGCGAATATTCTTTGTTCCTGGAAGCTTCAAGTCTTCATTTTGATTTTGGCACATCTTTTTTATTCCGCACCCCATACAAAAATATATTGCCGTGGCATCGTCTTATTTGATTACATACTTTCGATTCAATTATGACACTTGCTGACTCCAAATTTGCAGCTTTCCGATGCCATGGTTCCAGCCTTGGCGCCACTCTCTCCTTCAAAGAGGAAGAGAAGTGCAAAGACTATCAGTGGTGACGAAGATGTTGGCGAGCAACCTTCTGAGCCTATGAAGCGAACACGGGTCGAGAGGAGTGATGCCCCTCGTTCCCGCTTAACAAGTGGTCAATCTGATTTGGCTGCCACAACTTATCCTCAAGTGGAGAGGGTAATTCTTGGTCTTGAAGACACACCAGTATTTGGCACTGCTGGTGGTGCTCCCAAGGAGGGTGTTGATGCTGGATCATCAATTCTCACATCCTCTCCAAAGCCCTTTGAAAACACGGCCGCCGCTCCAGTTTTGGTCGGCGAAGAAAATGGTGCCACGGCAAAAGCTCCAATTTCTGCGGTCACTGTTACATCTGGCCAAGCCGATGATGAGACTGTTGTCGAGCAACCTTCACCTCACCCCGCTGCCGATTTTGCAGACCCTTTGACTGCCAACGAGGCAGAAGCCCATCTTCCTGCTGCACCTCAGGGTTGTTCTTCGAGCGATCTCGAGGTTTCTGAAGAGGAACTTGGTCCTCCAAAGATCGCCATTACCAATAAGTGCAAGTGCGATAAGCTTGCTACCAAGGTGAAAAAGATTGCTAAGCTGAAAGCTGATCTACGTGAAAGTCAAGCTTTATTCCAGAAGAAGTTCGAAGCTGCCGTGGAAGAAACGAATGCTATTGAGATCAAGGAAGAGGCAGCTCGGGAGGAAAACAACAAAATCAGAGAACACTTGAAAGAACGATTAGAGTCAACTCATAAGCTCCGACGTGAGAGAGACCGACTTTCTGAACAAAACCAACGTCTTGCTGAAGAAAACCAAGGTCTTTCTGGACTGAATCACCAACTCACCAAGGAGAACGAAAACCTCACTGAGGTCAATAGACGCCTCATCAAGAGAGCTAGGGAGCTCGAGGACATCATTCTTAAGTATCAGGGCGCCGTCAATATTCTAAATGAGAAAGTTCCATGCTACACATCAGATCAACAAGATCTCGAGCGAACCAGGGAGCTTCTTAGGATCGAAACAGAGAAGACCGCGGTATATGAGGGTCATTTTCAGAATCCAGGTCGTTTTGTTGCTGCAGATGAGGTAGTTGATAGCATCGAAACAGCCGATCCAGCTCAAGGAGGCATGTCCCACGAAAATCATAACCATGAGGAACATGCACAGGAAGATCGCTCCCGTCGTTATCGCACACCAACTCCTGACAACAATGGTGACAACAATGATGAAGAAGAGCGCAATCGTGATAGCGTTTCTTATGAACCAGCGGAAGCTGTCATCAATACCCAGGATGAATCTCAGCATGACGGTCCCCTAGACCTTCCTGATTATGAGTATTATGAGAATGAAAATCAACAGGATCATCAGGAATCTCCTCATCCTGCTGCAGCAGTCGAAGAGACTACTTCTGCCCCTTCTGACTCCCTCTTCTCTTCCTCTCCTTCTCCCTCATCTTCCAAGAAGAGAAAGGAAAATCCTGTCAGCGAATCGAGCCCTGCCAAAAAGATCAAGTCAACCGAAACCGAATTGGCTGGTCCTAGCAGTACTGCTGCGCCAGATATGGCCAGTTTCTTCAAGCCTGCACATCCAGGCTGGGGATCCCCAAGCGTTCTTTCACCACAGGTTGCTGGCACTGCTCCAGCACCTTCAACTCCATCTTCAGTAAGTGAGCGCACTACAGCAGCACCCTTCTTTCCGACTGTCATCACTCGTTCTGGAGCTGCAGTTCAATTTGGAGCTGCGACAACCTTTGGTGCCATTGGCACCGCTGGATCTTCTGTTCGCTTTGGATCTACTAACTCATTCGGAGTTCCAGCCTTATCGGCAAGAAGCTCTTCTGTCGCTGCTTCCCCTAAGGAGAATGATGCTGCGGAGGACAAGCCAGCTGATCAAAAGAAGTAAGTCGATATCCTAGCCTGCATAACCACCAACCAACTCATCTACAACGCTCGTCATTTCTCAATCATTCAGACGTCGCAGATGCAGCGATGAATGAACAATGGTTTCTTGTACCTGAAAGAACTACGCTGCCTTGAGTTTGGAACGCTCATGGTGGATATTGGGTTCTCGATGGGTTCCATGCAAGAAGCTTTTGTTCTGATTCCTGCACTATTCGACATCATCGACTCTTTATACTGGTTGGGCTCGGTTTCGCACTGGATCATACTTATGTTGGTAAAATGCTCTCCTCTCTCTGGTGTCTTCATCCTGTTCAAGATCGTTTACCTGGTGCGGCTCATTACCACCATCAAAATTTCGCGGTGAGGCTTCACGCATTTCAGGCCTGAAAAGGTCCATTCGGGATTCTACCATGAGCAGCGGCGACTGCTATGTGTATTGCCACCATGGGTTGTGTATTCTCAAAGAAAACAGAAAAGCTCAAAAAAGTTGAAAACAAAAAACAATCACCAAAAAAAAGCTTACCCTTCCCTCTCTCTTCATCTCGACCTTGTCCCTTCATATTCTTTGGCTTTCGATCCCTGATCATAACCAGCTCTGGACTTTTCCGGAATTTCTCTAACTCCAGCATGACACCTGTTGGTCTAACCATCTCTCTATTTCGAAGACCTTCCAACGTCAGTCATCAGCGAAAGCCTATTGAGAGTCCTCTGACCACATGACTCCATCTCCATGTAACCAAGTTTCTTGACATTGTCATGCAGCTTTTATCGGTATGAACATCTCTCGGAACTTTGATGCCAAAGATTTTCCACGGGGAATCTTACCACCTAACTTACTTTTCGATATCACAACCCTTCTCGATATCGATTTACTTTCGACTTACGCACTCGTTTGCCAGCGATGTGTATTACGAATTTGGATTTTCGCGCCAACGTCTATCCACCATAACCAAAAAACTTTCGACATTTGCGCCTCTAGCAATGTCCATGATGGCCATTACGCCTTCATTAATATTAACTTCCCTTCAGGCACTCCTTCACCACCAGGATTCTTCGGAATATTACCACTCCTCTTAACTTCGCACCATCGACGCCTTTTCGATTTGTGCACCAGCTCCAACGATGCCGAGATTCTTTTTCATATCGAGAGCTTACCACCTTATTGACATTAGCATCTTTCAGCAATGTCTTTGATGGCCATTACGCCTTCATTAATATTAACTTCTTTTCGGACACTCCACCACCACCAGGATCCTTGTGAGTAATACCACCCCTCTTGACTTCGCAACGTAGAAGTTTTCCCACTCACGCACTTGCGGCAATGCTGACAAGTTCCTTCTCAGTGTCTAACCCTTATCGGCATTTGTTTCAACAATGTCAACAACATCTCACCCAGTGCTGGCACTGGCGTAAGAACCACGGACTGAATCCCACCAAGATAGTTCAGGAAGGAAACCCCTCCCCTCTCAAAAACTAATTCCTCGTTCCTTCATACTGCGGTGGCGATCTAGTAAAGTACCCCCAGCAGCATTAGGATCTTTCCGGCTTCGTCCTTCCAGGATCGTATCTCAGTTTCGACTTTCCTACAGCGGCGGCGATCCTTTGTTCCCCCGCACCCATTCAACTTCGTCCACAATAGGATGGTATCTCAGATTTTTTCCTTCACTAGCGGCAGCGATCTAGTAAAGTACCTCCGCACCCATTCATTCGGCTTCGTCCTGAAAAGAACTGCACCATCTCGGTCTATCGGGGTCCCAAAATTAACGGTTCCACCATGATCAAATTACTGGCGTCGACAAGTACCACAGACACACAAAACAATCACAAAAACACTTCAAAAGAGAAAATCTTCAAAAAAAAAAAAAAAGAACAGTGCGCCCTTTCTCGCCGGTCTGGTATCAAGCTCTCTCTCAACTCATACGTTCTTGATACCCACCTGGATTCCGACCCATCCAACCTTCATCCGAAAAGCCACCACATCGATTCTCGCCGGTTCTTGTCCACATCGATAAGTAGTGACGACTACAACGGACATGTATCTCGGTATCGATACCTCAGCCTTCCTCTCTCTTCTCTTCCATTCCCTTCTCCTCCGCATCAGCAATTGCTGAGACCTCTTTACCAACTCTGCTTACTTCATCCTAGACTGGCTACTTGAGCTTTTCTGCCACGAAATCACCACGTGCAGCAGATCAGACATTGTCTGAGGAGAGATCAAGCATGAGAGGTCAACCTTGAAGGAAACGAAGAGAACAACCAAAAAATAAGGTACACAGCACAAAAAAGAAAGAAGAAGAAATGCAAGCATGTACCCTTAGATAGTTAGCAGTATATAGTTCCATTTGGGGCACGTCCGCCTCAGATGCGTCTGATTTTTATTTCTTAGGTCCGGATGCGCGAAAACCCACATATGTGTTGCAACGCTTGGGAAGGAACCCAGGTTAGTTTCCGTATGATGAGGGGGGAGGACATGCTTGAGTAGATGATTGGGGGTGTTTTGAGTTCTTTGTTTTTGGTACTTTGTATTGTGGTGTATGGTGGTGGCGCTCGAGTTGTATGGACAGATTTTGATATGGTCGATGGTGTTCAAGAAGCAGTCTGTTGCTATTGAATGGGGAGCTACTTGGTACGAAGAATTACGAACAAAAAAGAGTGCAAGATCAAGATAGTCAGAACCCGGAGAGGGCCAGGAAGGCTTGGGAGTGGCTCTCCCAAGGTGGATTCAGCTCTAATGGGAAGAAGTGGTTTCCGCTTTGTTTCTATCTAGATATGGGATCTGGAGTTTGGGGGTTGGGAGATGAAGAGTTCAGGTAGATATCCTTTTGTTCTGATGGTTTTCCAGAACGGTTTATTAAAATGGAGATTTTACAAATTACTTGTTTGCTTTGATTGTGACTGTGATACACTTGTAAATTGCAACTGTGCTGGTGATAAACAACTAAAAATCAACTTCAAAGTCGAGGTTACCGAGTGCTGAATTGAGAAGAACCTAATAAGGTATTCGAAGCATACCTGATGGTCTAATTTTGAAAAGGTGAATTGGCAACTTGCCCAAATATTTTCAACGTCCAGTCATCCTGTCTGTTAGCTGCAAAGTTATCTCGGATTTTCAAAGTGAAGTCGCCAAATTTGAAGACAACGAACGCAAATCAAGGGAAACAATTATTCATTATTCATTAAATCATTAATCGTGACCCATTAGCCATACAGTCGTTCCACGATCATAATCCATACATAAGTTCATCGTAGGAGGAGCCAAGGAATTTGTTCCTTCGATCTCTCACCTCTTTTCCTCTTCCCCCTCCTCCTCTTCCTCCTCATCATCACGAACTCTGCAGCTGGTACCCTATCGATCTCGAATTTAACCTTCTATTCTACCAAGAGATTCATATCACCATCCCCCACTCAAATATCCGTCAGCTTGAATTTTTTCTCATAACACTACATGAACGAGGTTAATCAGCCGGTCTCGAAAGCGTATTCCTATATCCGTTCTCAAAGATTTTCTTCAAAAAGAAATCCATATTGGCTATGAGCATTCTGCTACTACAGGCATGATCTGATTGGCCCTTCTTATCACTTCCTTGTCGTGTCCAAGTCATCGTGGCCAGGCCGAGTTTCTTTTGATTATTAATCGTTCGAAGTGTGTGTCAATGTTTCAACACCCAGCAAAGTTTCAATGAAGCCGCATCTGCCTCGGAAGTTCGAGCCAGAATAGAAAACGGAAACTTTTATTAAGCTAGAATCTGGATGTCCAGATCCTATAAGCATTGCACGCCTGCTTTGATGTTCCGCAAAGTCCGAATTGACTTCGGCGATCTTCGTGAGTCCTATGTACGTTTGTTTAAGGCAGTCCTTCTATGATCTATCCCATGGCAGTCCTCATAGATGGTATACAGAGCTTGAATCCATTGATCAAGTGCTGTCTCAGCCGCAGATGTCACGTGTAAATCACGTGAACCTGCTTGTAGACCCTTTCGAATTGATTCGTAAGCCTCAATCATAAGCAAGATCTCTAAGCTTGATGCTTTGTTTTCTTGTTCCATGGTATGATGATCTTGTTGGAGTGATGTTGATAACTTGCTTGTCAGGAGATTCAAGCAAATCTGTAGGCTAATATCCTGGTCCGATAGAGATGTCTTGTCTAATGGTTCGCATGTTGGGGATGCCACGTTCTCGACTCCGAAATTGTTATTCTTTTCGTCTCCTTTGAATATCGAACTATGTGGTGAACCTCTCCCGTCAGATCCAACAAGCGTTTCGCAATCCGAGGCTTCAGATGGTGATGTCGCATTACGCCTGCAAAGATCTCGAAGACTCTCTTGAGATTTTATTTTCCTTAATGTTCTCTTGACCGGAATGACGGGTAGATCAAGGTTCCAAGAAGAGGATATACGTCGTCGCGGTAATGTTTTCTGATATTGGTTGGTAAGCCATTCTGAAGAGTTGTGTTCCATCGCTTTCTTTTCCAATTGGCCAATGAAGAAGACTGGGGTTTTAGCTCTCTTTCGCAAAGTCTCCATTTTACTGGTAGTACTGCGTTCGTCGGAAGAATATATACTAATCGAATAATTCGAAGGTACACGACGAATGCGATAATTATTAATGTCGTTATTATGTTGAACTTGAGGTGGATATCTTGGAGATTGTATACTCATCCGTAATTGAGCTGGTGAATAAAAGTTTTGTTCATGTTCTTTCTCTGTCAGATCCAAGTCTCGACCCGCACTAGTAATCGCTACGTCATTGTTGCCATTGCCATCACCAATTGCTTCATTCTCTTCTTGTATTAAATTTAAACAGGGTTGTACTCTGAAGTCTGACGCTGTCACAACTTCACCGAATAGACAACGAGGAGGAAGCTGATCCCTCGGTAGATCATTGAATGTAACTTGTTTTTGTGAATGTTTTGCTTTTTGGAATTCTGTTGGTTTCGAATCTTCTGAGCTTTTCTTGAGGCCTAAAGAGCCTAGAATACTGGTAAACGACCTCATAATGAAGGAGCTTGCTTGTTGGTGTTTCTCGCTTCTTAGTTGCACAACCACAGCATAGAAATCTTGATTTGACAACAATCAACTTACAACAAAGAGCTTTCCTCGATAGTGGGGAACTTCGATGCATTATATGTGTTAATTGTTATTTTTCTGACTTCAGAGCCGAGTAGGGGGATCAACGAGTTATACCATCAGATGATATGACATGGCATTTGAGCTTTGATATTGTGAGAGTGAGAGTGAGAGTGAGAGTGAGAGTGAGAGTGTGAGTGAGAGTAAGAATTGAGAAGGCTGGCTGTGGCGCAACCATTTCGTCGAATGAAACTAGAAATCAGTGTACATTGTGCTATTTTGTTGCAGCATCTATATGAACTTGCATGCAAAGAAAATGTTGCGAGTATCTTTTAACCTGGACATTATTTACTCGACCATTCATCTTAACGGCCACAATGCCCTTTTGCATTTTGGTGGCTGATTGATGCTTTGCGGTATGGTCTTTCTTCGCCGATTAGATCTGCTTACAGTTCAAATACCAACTTTAATCATGGGCAAGTTCGTCGAGCGTATTTTCTATATGATAAAAAAAAAGGCACAGACTCACCAATTCAATAGAATTCATTGAGATGGCGCAAATGTTCAAGGAGCAAAGAAAAGTAAAAGTATGTTTAAGGCTGGAAAAGAGTTGAAAGTAGTAGAAGATGGGGAATTACATTTCATACTTCTTAATACGACTTTGTAGTGCTCAACTACCGAGACTAGCAGTGCCTGCCCTGTATGTATCCACCCCCGAGCTACCATCATTATATTTTTGCAAACACGATCTCAAAAAACTCTATAGAATAAATACAACTCGCCGGGCCATTGGTGGATGAGAGCACTCTGCTCAATTGCCTTTTTATAACATACTCGAGTTGCAATACTCCCTTTTCGACAAGGCCATCCATAATGGGATTCACGAATTTGTCAGACAATAAGAAACTCGGATTTGAGAATAGCTTCCAAACCATTGTCTCAAAAACTTTTAAGGCTCCAGGCAAATATCAACTCTACATCAAGTAATCAGATTATAGACTCTTATCAAAATTAAATGATATCTAGATTACTTGTGATCTTTCGCACTTAGAAAAGAGTCTTACGAATTCGCGCGCCCACTGTTGGGCCTTGACATTGACCATCGACGGCTCGCCGGCTTTGAATCGCGGCACGATACGAGCTTAAATGGTTCAGATTTCTACATCAGGAAAATCGCAACACCTCAAATCACGATAAATATGCCCCAAACTCAAGATCTTCTGCTTATCTCGTATGCTTATCTCGTATGCTTTGTGCTGGGCGTGAAGTAAGCATATCTGCCAACACACGTGGAATGGATGGGACGAAAGAAGTCGGTTTATGCACAAAACTCTCGGCACCAGAAAAGTTTACTTGGCATGCTGAGTAGAAGAGTTAATAGTATAATCTCCAAAAGAAAAGCTAAGATTAAGGTAAGGCGGTACCTCACTAAGGCTTTTGCGCTGCTCTTGATTGCTGCACTCTAGATCTCATGGAATTCAATGTGTGGCTCTAGCACGCAAACAGCGGCACGGTGGACACGCCTTTTTTGAACTAAGAAAGTCAATCTACTCCTTCACTGACAGGGCTGAAAAAATATCACGGGGGTCATCATTATGTGAGACCAAATTTCACACTAAATGCGGGGTCTTTCAGCTCCCACTACCAGCGCCTTCAACCACGTCCACGTCTTAGGTCATGAAAGAGCGATTTTTCACGCGAGAGAAGATTTCAGAACCCATCGGCGTGCTCAAATCTTTTCGACACATACTCTCGACTGTTGTGTCTGGACTCAGCAACATGTCTTTAAGTATTCGAAGAATTGCGTCTGGACACAGCATGTTCCAGAAGTTTCAGGCGCGCGATGCCCCTAAGCAAATGATGACGGTTGCCATGGCCCTTCCATCCTCCCCATTTTCGGAACATTCTTGTTTGGTGTTAGTCTTCGGATATGATTGGTGTTGATCAATGGTTATCTACTGGCCTTTATTATATACATTCATAAAGTGGAAAAGAGTGCATGATTTCCACGCCAGTACCATCGGATGACAAATTTCAACTCCGCTTTCTACCATCAGGTAATTATATTAGAGAATCATTTTTCGTCGTCTTTTGTTTCATTCACAAATATAGCCCTACCTAATCTCATCATTGTCAAAATCATGGAAGATCATTTAGAAGGAGTTCCCAACTTGCTACCTTATGAGATCGTTGCTCGTTTCCCTCTTGGCTATTTCCTGGAGAATATTGCCGTACGATCAAATGGAACACTCCTCGTTACGAATATGATTGTCGGCCAGATATTCTATGTTGATCCCAGACATAACGATCCCTAGTCTACTATTCAGTTGATACATGGTTTCAATACTTCCGAAGCACCTCCAGGGGACGATGAAGAAACTGGTATCTATGGCTCAAAGAATCACGCAGAAGCGATTATAGAGCATTCAAAAATTGCCGATTTATTTTATGCATTCTCTGGTGTGCATGGGAAAGCGGATACTTGGGCTGTATACTCCCTGGATTTCCGTGGCTTCGATCCGTCTCGTGGAGCAGCTACAACCGTGGTGGAAAAGCTCGCGAACATACCAGGAGCAGGATGGCTCCATGGTGCTACGATGATTCCTGAGACGTCGACTCTATTGATGGCTGAATCCCAGAAATGTAAAATCTTTGCGTTCGATTTACAAACAAGAAAAGTTTCGATCTGTATTGAGGACGAAAGATTAGGCAAGGTCACAACTCGGCCACCATGGCCTGGAGTACTTTAGAGGCCAGATTTTCGGAACGGTCACTGATCGTGGGACGCTCGTAAAAATGCAAGTAGATGAAACTGGGAAGTACAAGAGCGGTAGTCTGGAAGTTGTAGTCAATCAGTTGATCGGGGATGACTCTGCATTCGATTGTGAAGGGAGCGCTTATGTAGCTACAAACCCGGCACATACAGTTTTGAAGTTTGTCCAAATTGCGACTGAACCACAAAAGGGGGAAAGGCTCAAGATTTTAGGTGGACTAGATAAAAAAGAGACGGCAGGTCCAACTGCTTTAGCTTTCGGGAGAGGGGAAAGCGATAGTGACTGCATCTATGTAGTGACATGCGGTGGAGTCGTGAATCCAATTGGTGATAATGGACTAGGACAAGCATTAATTGCCAAAGTTCGTGTGGGAGTGAGAGGTGAGCCATGTTAGACTTCGAATGAGTGTTAGAAGTCTGTTACAGGACCCAGACATACAGCATTTAAGATTCATATTGTAAATTATCATCGAATATACGTCTTCACGTCGCACACTTGCGAATTCGAGTACACTTGCAGCCCTCCGTACCTTTCCTGCTCAACTTCGTTCCTAAATCAATACTATCGGCCACTTCAAAATTCCCCAAGGCATAATACTGGGAAACCAAAATTGCTTGCTACATTTCTCCCTTGACTAAAACCTTAGATCAAACGAAGAAAGCCAGCTTCAAGCTGCACATACAATCTTCTTTCATTTCCTCCGCTCTGCTTCCAAGAGAGATATTTCCAGCTTTTGCCGTCTTTCACTTGGGCCATTTCTCGGGCTGAATCTATTCCAAAGCACAGCATCCAGATAATCTTAATTTTTCAGCTCAATCGTCAACATTTATTCAACATTGGAATGGCGAAAATTAAGGGGAAATTGTTTGAAATTGATGCATCTGCAAGAGCGATCGAACTGCTGCACTTAAGTCTCATATGACTGAATCATTTTTGTTATCATCCACACACAGAAAATCATTAGAGTGAAAATCCCTTTGGCATGACTGTGAAGCTGCATATGTTTTGACCGACTAACGGCTGACCTCGGTACGTACCCTTTTACCCGGCGTTAATCCTGATGTAACTGTGCGAACACTGACTCAAAAAGGCGATTCACTACACTCGCGAGAGTAAAACCCGAACTCTACATTATACTCATCTCCGATGTGGTTGTAGTATTGAAAAGAACTATCGGGAGAAATTATTGACAATCTCCCTCTTCTATAGGAAGTATTTGAGAAACAGGCAGGTGGTTTCAAAGCCTTGACGAATTTATCAGGCACGCGAGGCGCCTCACGCGCATTTCATTATGACATTACCTGAAAATTTTTAGACGCGCGCGTTCTTTCGGCTTTGACTGTCTCACAAATGATCCGATCCGGTGCTGCCTTTTGTATCCTTGGTGATGGTCATTCCTTCAGGCATATCCAACGTTAAGATTAAGTTTGGCATTAATATCCGTTATGCTTAGCATTGATGCCTGCTGATCATGGGGGTTTATCGCCATAATTATCTACATGGGTTCATATTAGGTCTTTGTTAGTGCCCCCCTATTCACTCAAATAAGCCCACTTACCCCAGACGCCAATATGCGGAGGAACCTACAAGCAATGGTTTAATATCGAAATGTTAGAATTCGGTATCTCGGGTTATTGAGTATCATGGACGAGATCAAGAAAAGGAAATGATCTCATCTCTACCGAGGCCGTGCTCCCATATAAAAGTATGAGCCTGGGCCCAAAAGGTACCGTTACGAACATTCCTCATCATTTCTTTCCAAGTGGACACCATAATTCTACTTCTATCTATTTTTTCGTTGGCGCCATGTTCTGCCGCCTTTCTCTCTTAGGAGGCTCGCCTCTAGCACCTTTGTTTCTTTCCATTCTCGTCTTTGCAACCTTGGTGAACTCTTCTGCACCAAAAGACTTTAAATATCCTATTCAGAACCAGTTTTCCTCCAGACAGGACGCCAGTGCTATTCCAAGCTGGCAAAAATATGTCAGAGCTCCCTCATCCAATGTCATCGCACCTCAAAGCATTGTTAGTACCTCTGGAGATGTCAACAATGCTAATGCTCTCCTTCGACAAGGTGGTGGGGTTACCACGTTGACTAGAGCAAATGGATCAAGTAATATTCCTTCTATTATTGTTGACTTTGGACAAAATACCGTGGGATACATGAGCATCAACTTTGCTGGTGCTTCAGCAACTCCACCCGGTATTCGACTTGCTTTCTCCGAAACCTTGACATATCTTTCCAATATCAGTGACTTTTCACGATCAAACAGTGTTAGTATACTCCAAATTTTCTCAAAGTATGGCTTATATTGACAGTAACTTAGGGCGAAACGATCACCCCAGGATCTGACCAGGTACGATATTCACTGTGCTTCTCTATGACCACTACTTGTTTCTAACTACAAACTATTTAGATTGCTGTTGGTAGCCAACCTTATACCTGGACCGAGGTTCACGGATGTCAATATGGTACAAAAGTGTGTGCTGACGGCCTTCATGGTTTCCGATATGTCAAGATCTATCTCGATGCATTAGCCGCAGATGCACCATATACAGCTTCATACGGAAAAGTATCCATCGATTACTTGAGCTTGAAATTTTCAGGTGTTCATGGTACCCCCAGTACTTTCACTGGTTGGTTTGAAAGTTCTGATGAGGATTTCAATCAATGGTGGTATGATGGTGTATACACTAATGACATCGCAACCGACATTTTTCGACAAAATTCTAGCGACCCTCGAGGTGCTTTTAGTCCAACTCTCGATGGTAAATTAGTTCTTTTGGATGGAGCAAAGCGAGATAGAGATCCCTATGTTGGCGATGTTGCTGTTGCTGGAAAGACATTGTTCTTGTCGCATAATGCACCCGAAGCATCTCGTAATATCCTTGCTGATTTAGGGGATCATCAACGTGCTGATGGATGGATTCCTCCTGCATCGATGTAAGGGGTCATTTCAACACTTGCTCACGGGCTTATGCTTACTTTCTAATAGTGCCAGCTATGATCTTCATCTTCTCGATTATCCATTGTGGTGGATCGTCAGCAGTTATGATTTATTGATGTACACCGGCGACAACGATTACATCACAAAATACTACCCCAACATCGTCAAAGTCCTCGACGTATTCTACCCATCTGTCACAGACAACGGTACGAATCTCATCTGGAAAGGAGTCGGTATATCGGGAAGTTATGGCGACTATGCATTCCTTCCTCGTTATGGTCCAGTCACATACTACAGCGCGCTTTATGTCCTTGCCCTCGAGAACGCTGCTGTAATTGCCAAAACCCAAGGTCAATCTTCCGATGCTTCTCGCTGGCTCGCTCGCGCTAAAGTTGTATCCGATGCACTCAATTCCAATAACTTCGACAACTCCGTCGGAGCATTCTTCGACGGAGAAGGTGATTCTTGTGTGGGCGGGGAATTTTGCAATACCCACGCTCAGGATGGAAATTCTATATCTATCCTCGCAGGAGTTACCAATTCCTCCCGCTCCAATTCTATTCTCAATTATCTCAATACGGCCAATAAGCGCTTTTACGGCAACTCATTCTATGACAATGACGTCTTGCAAGCAGACTTCTCACAACGTGTCTATGCATTTATATCTTTCTTCGAAATATCCGCACGATTCAAGACCAACCTCGTAGCAAGCGCGTTTGATGAAATCAGAAGATTATATGGTTGGATGGCCAACAACGACCCCAAAGTTACTATGTGGGAAGGTATTGGACCGAATGGAAGTGCATACGAACAAGGATTCACAAGTATGGCTCATGGATGGAGCACGGGCATTGTGCCTGCAATGAGTAATTACGTTTTGGGTGTTATTCCTACTGGACCTGGATTTTCTACTTGGAGTATAAAACCATATCCGGGTGATCTTAAGTGGGCTAAGGGTCAAATTTCTACTCCGAAGGGTCCAATTAATGTGGATTGGAGTATCACGACCAGTGGATGGTTTGTTTTGAGTGTAGCTGCTCCTGTTGGTACATCTGGGTCAGTGAGTCTACCGGTTGGATTTGGTACAGCTGCGAAACGCGGTACTGTACTCGAGATTGATGTTGATGGGGAGGTTGCATGGAATAATGGACCTAAAGCTTTCGATGC
Organism: Botryotinia convoluta; assembly: GCA_004786275.1. Lineage (NCBI taxonomy): Eukaryota > Fungi > Ascomycota > Leotiomycetes > Helotiales > Sclerotiniaceae > Botryotinia > Botryotinia convoluta. Next base: position 79,541 of record PQXN01000052.1, on the reverse strand, counting down.
GCAGTTGAATGGGGACGATGGATATGTCACTTTGAGTTTGGCGGGTGGTGCTGTTCATAATATCACAGTCAAGGCTTAGTGATTGGGCTAGTCTTATTTCCTTTCTATGTACTTATTTTGAACGAAATTCGCACGCATTCATATCGAGGTCTGGTTGGCTGAGTTAGGAGCAAGGATTTGAACCCTTATGGGGAGCATAATGGTAAGCTATCTGGTGAATAGGGTTATTGGGCAAGTTAATCGGCATGGACATTATTTTCTTAATGGATATTAAAATCTTTCTAATAAGAGCTTTTGCACAACATCCATTTACCCCAGTAGTAACACCGTATGTGATATATTACGGATCGGCAGCTTTTCCGTGCTAACAGGGGTGGTGTTAGGAACATGGGCTCGGATATCTTACAACGATCACACAGAGGAGAAGATCATATCCCTTTTCGGCATATCCCCAGATTTTAACCAAAATTAAGCACCAGCACGGAGGAGCATTTTCTAAATTTGAGTTTATGATGTACTAGGTAATTGCGGATAAAGCGGAATCATACTTTCTTGCCGAGATTTACAAAGTAGTACTCCTTTCCATTTTATTTTCTATTACCAGGAACATACCCACAGTTTTTTGTAGAAGACAAAATATCAAGATACTCTTTTGCAAAAAAATCGCAGACCTTTCAAACATGTGCCAATCCAATACCCGTAAATGAACATTCCTCACCATAAACCCTCTTCTTATCCTTCCCATCCATTCCCACTCTATACACCGCACCGCCCAAATCCGTCAAATAAACATGTTTATTAACCGTGTCAAGTTTCAATCCAATCGCTTCATGCAATTGTCTCGTCAAGATTTGATACTCATTTTTCTCCTCGCTACCCCCCTTTAGCGCTTTCAATGAATTGTCCCCAAGTTTTGCTGCGTTCAGACTATTTCCTCGAGGAGGATCTCCTCTATCCGTCCAATATAAGGTTTGTGTATCTTCGTCTATCTCGAGATCAATGGGCTCAGGTAGTTCTTGAAACAATAACTCGATGTCTTTTCTAGTCGAAGCATTTTGGCCTGCAGGCATCTGTATATTGGCGCGGAAAATCCGTCCTTTTCCTCCTTTCGAGAATCCCTTTTGGGTCCAATAGAATTTTCCTTCTTTGTTGTTTATGGAGATTCCTATACACCATTTCAATTGATCTTTTGCATCTTCTGGATTTTGCCAATCGCCGGTTTGGATAATGGTTTCATGTTCTGATCCGTCGAAGTTACATCTCATGACTCGTAGACCCTCGCGGTCACAGAAATATAGTTTAGAAGCGGCATGATCAATGATTAGTTGTTTAGGCGTGTGGACTGCTCCGGATGGAATCACGGTCTGAATGTCGCTTCCGTCGAGTTTGCATGATTGTACTGTGCCGTCGTTGGATGTTGGGATGCCCATGCATGTCCAGTATATACGACCGGTTTTTAGAGAAATATCGAGACCGTCTGGGAGATGTTGACCGGAGACTAGAGTTCGAAGTTTGCGGCCATCGGGGGAACCAACTACGATTCGGCCGGAGTTCAGAGTATCGGTCAGGGAATTTAGTCCAATGTCTAGCATGTATCTAGGTCTGTTAAGTTCTGTTTCGTAAACGGTGGGAGGAACTACTTACAAAGATGGAGCATGCAGATTCTCATGATGATCCTTTTCTTCGCCCTTGACTTTAGTTGTCTGTCCGGGAGGATACAATCCACCCTTCCCACTTTTAGCACCCAACTTCCCCTCCTCCAAATAACTCTTCTTTAAGAAGTCGACCGTATGTTCCGACGGTAATCCCCTCTCCTTAACATAATGTTCCTCAATTAAGGCGACCGTATCCAATCCCACTTCATCCATCATAGCACAAGGGCCATTTCCCTTCCCACCCCCAAACATCTCTACCCAAACCCTATCCAATTCCTCTGGGGTACTAACCCCCTCCGCAAGAATCATCAAGCACTCTCTCTTAACACTCGCCCAAACACGATTAAACACAAACCCCGTACTCTCCCTCTTAGCAACAATAGGATTCATACCCACCTCAATCAACCTCTCTACATACCACGGAAAGATTTCTTCCGCCGTCTCTCCATCCGTCATAAGTTCCACAATCTTATTATCCGGCGGCATCATATAATGCGTATTAAAAATTCTCTTTCTCGTATCCCCACCCACTTTCTCCAACATCTCCGAAGTCTTATAACTACTCGAATTACTAACCAACAACGCATCCGACTCACAAAGCTTCTCCAACTCAGCAAACGTATCAATCTTCAACTGCAATTTTTCTGGCACCGCTTCGATAACATTCCACGCTCCTTTTACCGCTTCGGCTAAATCTTCATGGGCAGTTACGGTGCCCGGAGATGAACATTGGATGGCGGATGCGTAGATTGATATGTTGTTTTCGATGTAGTGGAGTGCTGCGTTACGTTGTTCGGGTGAAGGGTCGCGGATTCGTACGTCCCAACCTCCTGATGCCCATGTGCAGGCGACGCGACGGCCGAGAACGCCACCACCTAGGACGGTGATGGGACGGTTTTTGGTGGTGGGAAGTGTGAAGGTCATTTTTGGGTCTTGGGGTAGTCAAGTCAAAAATTATGTTAAAGGGTTTGATGCGGAGGAAAGTTCAACTGGAATGACTTTGGGGAAATTTCTTGATGAAATTAGGATAGGTTTACTGTCAATGTTTGTGTTAATATGTGTATCAATATTTCTCTAGAAAATATGAGAGTAAAGCTTTATATATGAGGGAAGTCGTCTAAAAATCACATAAAATCCACAACCCACGCACCCTCACGTCCCTTCCGAACATTCCACCCATCCTCGGTATGATGTCAGGGCCAGCGACGGAAGGGACGGCTAAATGTATCTATTACAATTATACCAAACTACTTGTCTGGGCCTCGGTCAAGCTATATGAAGCTAACGTATAACTAATATAGGTCGTTCCGGCCGGATCTAAAGGCGACTAGTTCGAGGTTTGGCCAACTGAGTATGTTACGACACGCGCTAGTCATCTTCATGCAAGATTTGTGAAATTCATGATGTCGAATTTTTTACGTATTTTTTGTATCTTACGTATGCTCTGGATAAAGCGGAAGATTCTTTGTATTTGAAATTTGAACGTTGAAGAGAGGTCGAAGTTTGGATATACAGCGGAGGCGAACGGATGCTTAGTTTTCGGCAGAGGTCGGAAGATTTAGCATGCTTCACGTACAATTTAGAATTTTAATTCCAACGAGAACAAGAATGGTAAACTCCAGCCTTAATTCCAAAATGATACAATTAAAATGAAGCTAAAATAAGAAAACCTGGTCAGGTAATTTACTGACAGCTCTTGGTTTTTGCCAACCCAGCTCTACCAAGCTAATTTTCATCGAGTCAACCAAACCCGGTGGACCACATAGTAACACCTTACTATCATCGCTTGGTTCTGGGAAGCATTGTTTGACCATTTCCTTGGTCACATACCCCTTGGCTAACTTCCATTTCTTCGTCGGCGTGGATAATACATAATGTACTTTGAGATTCTCAGGGTATTTCTTTGCGAAATTGTCCAACTGTTCGCGGAGCAAGATATCCTCTTCACTATTGTTACCATAAAGAAGAGTAACAGATGTTTCATCCGTTGGGTCTTCACATATTGCTCGAATTAACTTGTTCAATGTCAGCTTAAGTTATGTATAGAAGAGTAGACATTGTTACCTGGTACATCGGTGTAATTCCCGTTCCTCCTGCAATCATTCCCATCTTCTTCACCATTCCCTTTCGATATCTCATCGCACCTTTTGGTCCACGTACTTCAATTTCGTCTCCAACTTTGAGATGCTGGAGATATTTCCCAGTGAGAAGTCCATCTGGATACATCTTTATCACCAATCGAAGTTCCCCGGGGTCGGAGTTATTAGAAACGGGTGTGTATGATCTACTGACGAGCTTCCCGTCGATTTCTGTTCGAATGCTAATATGCTGTCCAATAGGAAGACCTAGTATCATATCATCTTTCGGAAGTTTGAATATCAAACGATGAGTATTTGAAGATAATTTCTCCTTTTTAACCAAAGGTAGCTTTTGATAGTTATCCGGTTGTAGATATCCCTTGACTTTCGTGATTGGCTTGGCAATCCGAATAGATGGTTTGTAATGTGATGGGTATGAATATGGATTTTTGAAAGATCCCGATAATGCTTTTTCGAGATAAAGTCCCGCTCCCGCCGCGATGGATAGGGTAGCAATACTCGAAATAAGCACACCTTTCCAGAATTCTCCATGTTGTGCATGGAGCCACCCGATCTTTGGTGATCTCGAATAAATTTCATAGCCTATGAAAAGCGCAGATCCAATTGAGAAAACCTTGAGTCCAGCCCTACCAGCAGTCATGAGCGGAGCTTCGCTATTGAAGTCTTGATCCTCTGATTTGGCTTTCAAATCTGGTTTCGGCATAGGCAATCCTCTGTCTTCATCTTCCTCGTCAGGTGCCCCTTCCAACCTCCCTATCAAAAATGATTCCATTGTTTCTCGCGCATCTGCTGAATGACCAACATCTTCAAAAGCAACTGTAGAGTTCTTCCCTCCAACTTCGAGCAATGAATCTGCTCCGCCAGGGTGGTCTTCAAGGTAGTTTGTTACATCGTAAACTTCAGAGATGTCAGCTTTTGATCGACAATGCATGAGGTAAAAACGAACCGTTGTGATGGATTACTAGCCATAAATCCGACTTTTTGTTATGTTTCTGCACTTCGCTGAGAGAAAATTGCTTGCTTTCACTCATGATGATGATAATATGTTTTGAGTGGCTAGGCTGAAGCAAGTGCGATCCAGGATCTCTTAAAAGATAACGAAGATTTTCAGTTTACGGAGAGAAAAGAAAGAAGAACTAAATCTCTGAAAGACCGAGGATGCAGATTTGAATTATCTCCGTCGACGCCACTGATTATTGATCCCGAGGTCCTTCAAGTTATGCATATGTCGTATATGTGGAGATGACCTCAATGTACAGCGACGCTTCCGACAATCAATCTGAGTTTTCAAGATTTGATGAGAATCTTCACCATCTTCTAGTGAATACGGAGGTCGCGGTCATTTCGGAAGAGATTAGGTAGTCTTGTAGATGCCGATCATCAAGCACACTAATTGGGCACTATAAGGTCTGTGCTAAGATAATTTTAAGCCGACATTAGGCTTAACGAGCTTATAAGCTTTAGGCTTTGGAATTTAGAGTTGATCTAGAGTCTAATTAAATCTAGAATATAGGCACCATTAGTTTATTCGGATAGAGCGGGATTAACTTTTTTTTTATAGATCCCGATCAAATCCGACAAAGACATTTTAGCCAAGACAAGATGGCTCCATATCAACGACCAGAAAACCCGATTACCCACCCACGGAGACCCACCAACCGAGTAGCTGTCATTTTGCCAATTGCCGACTGCCGTTCTGGAGACTAACCCCTTTAATTAAGGCCGTATAGGCTTTGATCCAATTATTCCAAGGCTATTTGGGTTTCTTGATTGATTTTTTACCACATCTGGGACCCTGTAGGAATTGATGAACAAATATACCGAGGGTCCGCGGCCAACATATAGCGCCACAAAAGATTTCATGCAAACAAATACACCGAGGAACCGCGGCCCACATATAGCGCCACAAAAGATTTCATGCAAACAAATTAGGACTTCATTGTCTGGAATAATTCTGTTGGTAAGTTCGCCAGGTATATTTTTAGAATATATGGTTTATAACTTCACAAATGATGTTCCGGAATTTTTAGCAAGTCGATATACTATAAAGCGGGCAATCGAATCATCGAGTCCTCATATTCCTTTTCTAGCTCGATACTCAGCACCCCCCTCCGTTTACTTCATTTCTTCTCTAGTTTGCCTCCTTGTACACCAAATTATATACAAAAAGATGGTAGAGAAATCATTTTTCTTACTGGGACAGCCAGCCAGGACAGCTCAAGCACTTGAAGTCGATCTTCAAAATTCATTTGAGTTCCTGCAACACACTGTCGCTCAAGAGTTTTCAATTGCGGAACCATCAGGTAGGTCTGCAATATATGAATTAGCCATGCAAGAGTTAACCCACAATCAGGAATCACGTTTCAAACCGATGAAGATGGAGTTCTTGATGATCTTGATAACTTCGTAGATGTTTCTTCTCCAATCGGTATTCTGATTGACGGAAACCAAGTCAGAGATGTTCCTGGACCAACAGGCCTCCCCATCGCTGGAAGTTATTACGAAGTGTATCCCGACCATCTCGGAAATCACCAACGTTTGTTTGAACAATATGGACCAGTGTTCAAAACGACAGACATGGGTCGTACGACATATTTTACAAACGATCCCAAGGTGGCCAGTGTCTGTTTTGGAGAAGGGGGTTACTGGTCAAAAGTGATAAATTCCGATCATCCTCTTTATGGTCTTAAGGATCCTATGGCAGGTATCTTCCTATCCGATACGAATACCGAAGCATGGAAAGAAGCGCATAAGTTCTTAGCACCGGCACTTAGTCCTAAAGCCGTCAGGCATTATACACCTCATATGCAAGACACAGCGGAACAAGCTTTTAAAGTCTTTGATGAACTAGACAAGCAGGATGAAGCTTGGAACGTATATCAGTATATGTTCAAAATGGGTTCTACTGCGATTGGAAAACTAGCTTTGGGAATGGACATGCATCATTTCGACTCGATCGATGCACCCCTTCATGACCTCGTAAGGACTGTTGGCAAAAGTTTGGAGCTCAACAAGAAAGTTTCAACAATGGGACCTTGGTATTCTCATATGCCATGGGGAGCACCAAAGCAATTGAAGGACAATCAAGCACACGTGAAAGAATTGATAGAAGAAGCTATCAGAAATGTCAAAGGTGGTGGGACAGAAGATTTACCCATTCAAGATGCAGCTTTGAAGGCAAGCTGTATTGTTGACTACTTAGTGAGAGCGACTGATGAAAAAGGCAACAAGCTTGCAGAAAAATACCGCGATCATGCAGCACTAGTGACTGTGGGAGCTGGATTTATTACTACGGCTTCACTTCTCAGTTGGCTCCTATTTAGCATTGCTTCATATCCTGGTAATCAAGAACGCTTGCTCCAGGAACTGGTTGACCATGATATCAAGGATGATACAAAGTGGACACCCGACCTTGCAAATTCACTGGAATTCCTCGGGATCCTCATCAAAGAAACACAACGTCTCCACAATCCATCTTATCAACCAGGTCGTACCGCTCTCGCAGATGTAATTATTCCTGGTGGTTATCGAATTCCAAAAGGCTCCATAATGATCATTGCTATTCATCACATTCACAACAATCCGAAGGTTTGGGACTCGCCAGCAGATTTTGATCCTGATCGTTGGAACACAGAAAAGGTCAAAAATCGACACAAGGCCTCCTATGTGCCCTTTGCTGCTGGCCCTCGAATGTGTATTGGTTTCAATTTTGCATTGCAAGAAGTCAGAGTCATTCTTTCAATGTTGGTGTATAGATATGAGTTTGAAAAGATGGGCAATGAGCCAGTGGAATATGATCCTGAATTTCAACTGGTCCGTCCGAATAACTTCTACGTGAAAGCCAGAAGAAGAACAAGATGGCCAGAGAAGTCAAAGAAACCCACGAGTGCTGAATAGATTCGAGATATATGTCAATATATGGTGTTTGTAAGACGGAGACAGATTAGCAGATATAATTTCAGAATAGTAAGATATCCAAACTTTGAAAAACACTATGTTGTTACCAAGGCACGAAGCATGACAAAATCATTGTGAAAGAGTTTTAGGGAATGGCTCATTGAAGCAAGAATTGGTTGAGATTGGGAATTTCAAATATGAAATGCTTAAAACTTAAACAAGCAGATTTATGTTACACATTGTAATGATTATAATTAGCTAAAGTTATACTAAATTGAGACTACTCGACTATATATTTGAGAAAGGTATACCAGGTGGCGATTGAAGTGCGACTTCTCGCCCCAAAGAAGCCTTCGTAGAAACCATAATCACGTGACACGAATGTGAAATCAAAGATGGGAACAAACATTAGGTGGAGGTTGTTTGGCTGCCCTTAATATATCATCAATAACTACACTACCTATTATAAGTGTGTACAAACGTCGTTGCCGCTTTTTGATATGATCTTATTACAGTATGGTGGAGTTCACCTCGATCTGTATGTGGAAACCAGAAATTTATTTGATGAATCGACTAAAATCATGTGACTTGACCTTTCACCGCTTTCCTCCCTTTCTTTTTTTTTTTCTTCTTCTTCATCTTTTGTCGAACTGAACTGGATGCAGCATTTTATGAATACCATCAATCCTTTCCTTGTGGAATAGATGTTTCATTATGCTACCATGATACTATGGAGCCCAATCCATCAGTATCTTAGCACCTCATTCACCGTAAATATTGTCGTCGCAAATTACAGTCCAATGAACCTTTAAGGTTTCAACTTCAAGGAATGTATTCAAAGAATAAGTAGCTCTTTGAGTTTCACAACCGCAAACGACGTATTTCCTTATTCAAATGTCCATGAATGGTCTTTATTCACTCGGGATCATCATTTGCATTGCTCTTTGGTTATTATCAAAGAACATTAACAATGCAATTTCACGACTTGGAAACTGGAGGTCTAGGACAAGTGTTCTGTCTAAACTAAAGATTTTGTCCTTGATATTTCTTTTCCGTCATTTGAAGCAACAAAGGAATGATTAAAAGCTTCAGTTGCTAGGGCTCTGTCTTCTCTTGAAATTTGGAGTATTTTCTCCCCCTTGTTTTTGTTTTTCTATCTATTCAGATAGCATTTCCATCATCATTCCCTACCTTTTTCACAATCAATATCTTCTATTATGGCAGCAATCGGGCCCATACAATCCCTGCGAGGTATAATCTCAACTTTAAGAGACTATTTCTTGCCTTCTCCCGTGGAACCAGTCGAGGTACCTGTTGCTCCTCGGAATGCTAGGCCTCTTTCGGAGCAGGAAGTTGCTCAATTACGACGCGAACAAGCTAAAGCTATTGATAAATATTTTGATGAAGAATTAGACAAGAAAAACTACGACGAGATTAACAACAAGAGTCGAAGTCTACAATGGATGCCAGACATTCGCCCCACGGATCGTTTGTGGCGGCAAACTCGTGCATATTATGCCGAGCTTCTCAAATCCGAGAAAATATCCGATGTTCTTGATGACAACTATGAAGAGATGCAAAAGATTTTGATCAATCCTCAGGCGTGGAGTAATGAAGTACAAGCTGTTCGAGATGAACAAAGTAAAGAATATTATGAGAACATTGGCCCAGGTGGACGTTTTGACGGACAGCTCGACAATCTTGCAACAAAGATGACAATGGTTCACTTTGGTCTTCCTGTGGCACCAATGACACTGAATAATATTATGGTCCTCACTCCGGATTGGAAAGACGATGAAGACGATGAAGAAGACCCCACACCTTCTCCCCCTCGGACACAGAGAATTATCTATTCCGAGAAGCCTCTAGAATTTCTGGATTCGTATATCGAGAGATCTTTTGGATACCAAATCATCCGACGTTCGTTACCAAAACTTCCTTGTGATGCATCTGCTAATATCAATAGGTCCTCGAGTAAGCATGCGAGGTGGCGCTGGGTCTATTGAGGAATTAGACCTTGCAGATAGTAGTGATGGTGAATGGGGCTCAACCGTCATTATGCGTGGCGGTGCGGATCGTCGTGAGCGCGCCCCTCTACTAAGAGGGCTTTATCTTAACCTCCTGGGCCCGAGTCCTAAGCACAAGTCTCGCCGTACACATCTGGTCCAAAGAGAATTCCTCATTTCAGCTCATAGGCTTCTTGGTATCCCGAATGATATGGATTTGCACTTCAATGTTGATATCTATCGCCAGGTAGATCCACGTAAGATTGATAAACCACTACAAATCTCGTTTTCAATAGCCTCACATGAAGATTTTGAAAAGAAGTGGCCAAGTATTGAGGAAGTCATCGGCAAAGTTGATCACGACCAACTCAGTATCATAATTGAAGAGCGCTTTCCTGGTGAAGATGTTCCTATGTTCTATGAGGATTTACGTCGTTTGGCAAAAGAATTCCCCGATGATGATAAAAAAACATCTCAGCATCCCATCTATTCGTATTTTGGGAAGAAATTTACCAGACCAACATACCTTGCCTTCAAAGACACTGTCACGAAACTCTTGAATATAGATCCGAGATCAGATTGGTCTTTCTTAGTTGATGTTCATACTGAAGATCGCATTTTACCACCCTTACATTTTACCAGAACACACTATAGGAACGATTTCCTCTCCCTCAGGGATAAGTTTCTTATCGGTGCTAGTAATAAAACAAGCGTCTTCGTGCGCAATGTTAGTGGTTACGCACCCTCACAACACCAAGTCGTCGAACCACCTCAAGATAGTCAAATAGTCAGGTTATACAGTCAACAAGAAAATGCGGAAAGTTACTGGAAAATACCCTTGGTCCTCAACCCCGCAATACCATACTGTCTAAACCACTTACAGCCCTCATTTGTCAGAGCTTTCCTTGCCATTTACGGTCAGGATCGTCCTTCACGCAATCCACGACTTTCCACCACACAAGAAGGGGTTCGCGAACAGGCTCTTAATTTTGGCGGTATGGAAGTAACCCCTCAAACTTGGGAGTGGGTTGTTGAACGAGTCAGACAACAGAAAAATCTTCCAAAACCTGTTGCAGAACCTGATGATGATTCTGATGCTGAATCTGATGTTGATTCGTCATGTCAACTCACTATAACAATCCCACCTCATTCCGACATGAGAAAAAAGCCCGAGGATACAATCTACCTCCATCTCATTGGCGATGATTACCAGAGGGATATTGCATTTGAACGCAATGAGTATCAACATATTTATAGTTTTATTGTAGAACGACTGAGAAAGGTTCATCGTCATAGCCAGAATTCAAAATACCCGAACGGCAGTCTTGTCGCAATGTGGTTCAGTGCTATAGAACGTGAAGAGAACCTGCCGCCTGTCATTATGGAAATTGATGACGAGTTGCCAGACGCTGAGAAGGGCAATATGATTAGAGCAGCTTTCCTCGGTCGCGTACAAACTTTCTCGAATATTTGGTTCCGTCCGGAGTATCAAGTTTTCACGCTTCATGATAATGTCGAAGGTGAACGTATCTGGCAGTGGGATACAACAGATGAACAACACAATACCTCCCTTGAGAACTTCAGGGCAAACATGAGAGAAATGTATGATGATTGGGATCATGCTCTTGACTCGAATTTTGTTTTATTCCAAACAAAGACAAATCGTTCATTCGCAGTAGATCGAAGAACCACAGAGAGTTACTGGAGAAAACATATTTTTGATTGGCTCACAGAAACCGACATATTCATTGAGCGAAGAGAAACTAGACCTTTTAGTGAGTTTCGCCATTCTTCAGCCGATATGACTAACCAATACTTCACAGTGCAACCTGATACAGTTCCTTGGGGCTATAGACATACCCGTCAAATCCCGCCCCCTCCTCCAGTGGAACTTAACCCAGTTCCGGTGGCGCCTGTTGCCGAAGCATCACAGCAGCCTCGTATCAACAAGACACGACTCATTGCACCCGTTGCCGAAAAGGCCATCACTCCAAAATGGGAGACTTGGATGACAGATCAACATCGTAAGGATGCATTACAGCGTCGTTCCTATATTCAAGACCAATCGGTCATTGAGCCGGGTCTTGATCCTTCAGCACCAACATATGGGCCTAGTAAAGAATTAACATTAGGAGTTTCTCTTTCAACTCCTGCAGTTTATACACAACGACTGACCCCTACTGATATTTTAAACTTGGTAGAAGAAAATCAGAAGTTAAGAAATGGCTTGTTAGAGCGATCTCACAACTGCCTCATCTGCTCTGTGACCATGGCGGGCTATGAGCATGCTGAAATACAACGCCATTATGGACAGCATCTAGTCCAACTCCAAAAAGAGGGACAATGTCCTCTTTGTGAGCGAGAATCGTGGTCAATCATGACCATGGAGCAAAAGAAAGAGCATCTTGAAACTCATCAAGTGGAAACAGACACCGAAATGATTCGAAATTTCTGGAATGGCATTGAATGTCCTGTATGCGATGCCAAACTGAGTGGTTTTACAGCCGAACAAGTTCTTCGCCACATGGCAGACCATATGCCAGGAATCGTCGAATTCTGTGACAAATGCGGACTTCGCACCGCTATCTGCAATCATGCTGAACTAGTTCATCACAGATACGTATGCCTTGATCAACCAGATCGTGGACCACTCGATCTAGAACCTTCATTCTGCGGCGATTGTGGTCAAAATCGTACCGCGGAAGATGAAGAAGAACGGGGTCAGCACGTTATAAATTGTACCGCTAAGAATCGACATGTTCAAGATAAGAAGTTCTGTACCAAATGTGGCATTGATAAGAGCGCATGGAGCAACGATGAAATCACCACGCATGATGAGCATTGCACATCTCCACAAGGTTTGCCAAAAGCTTTTTGCTTGAGATGTGGCACAAGGTTGCTTGGTGCCACTGAAGCTCAATTGGATGACCATAGAGTATACTGTTCTATTAGAACAAAAGAACCGGAGAATTTGAGACAGCGAGTAGAAGGTATGTTCGCTATATTTACTTATTGCTTCGATTCACATAATTTCTCCCCAAATCTTCTTTCCTCCATTCCATTATTTCCATAGGGTATCAAGCTGATATCCCTTTCTTCCTCTCAGATCTTGAAACCCTAATTAAGCGTATCTGGATTGCACCTCGTCCCCTTACGGGTCCCCTAACCATAACTGATTCACCCCTCCCCATTCAGAGCTTCAGGCCCGAACCGCAACACTCAATCGCATTGCGGCCAAGAACGCAGCCACACTCTCCTGGATTACCCAACGGGAGAATGAGCTCGTCGAAAGCGAAAGAGCTTTAGCCGAACGAGAGTCGAAACGTCCTATGGATGAAAGACGAGCGTACGCTGAAGATAGGAGTAGTCTTGGACCATGTCCTTGGTCTCGCAAAGGTTGCAAATATCATACGATCAACCAGACGCGTAGGCAAATCTTTACACACATGGCTACACATTTAGATACCGATCAAAGCAAAAGTCTCCCATTTACTTGTCCATTCCCTGGATGTAGCAAGCAAATCGCTGTACCCGGTTCAGATCCCGATGACAATCTTCTCGTGGTAGACCATTATCGTCACCGCGATTATCAAGGTATCGCGGATGTACATGGTGCGTCTAAGGGCAGAGATCCGAAGGAACTCAAAAAATTGGTAGATCATTTTCAAAAGGCCAATGCAATGAATTCTCGTACGCGCTTGCGAAATACTACACCACTTCCTGGGCCAGGCCAGGGACAAGGAGCGGGTGGAGCAGGAGCGGGTGGATTTGCTGGCGGATTAGGAGGTGGAGGAGGACCCAGATTCCAGTACTCCAACTCCAACCGCCTCGAAACAGGTTACGCGTATCACCCCTCATACCTGCCTTCCGACGACGACTTACAACAAAGTATCGAAGCCGATCATGTACACTACGGAGACGATGAGAATCTTTTCCGAGCCGGCGATTACGAGCCTCCATCTGAAGCCGAAACCGACCCCGGAGAAGAAATCGAAATCTCGCAGCCAACACCAACCCGACGACACCGGTCCTTTGCAGCCCCGCTAGACTCATACGATAAACCATACTCCACGTACACTCCCAAATCAACCAGCCAACCACCTCCACTTCCATACTCGCCTACCAAACGTAAAGCATCCGCCGCAATCCCAGAAGAGGACTTATACCCACCCTCTAACCGTACCACACGTCAACGCACGGCTATCCAGACCCCGAGTCCAGAAATTGAAGCCGAACCCGTGCGAAGATCGAGTAGACAGGATCGCCGACGAAAATCAATGCATGGTGTGGATCAAGACGAAGACGAGGGAGAAACAAGAGAGGTAAAGCCTCAGGATTGGAAAAATCTGATGGATAGGTATGAAGCCGAGACGTCGCGAATTAAGCAGTATGAGTCGAGTGGTACTGAGAGCTCAGAGCAGGCACAAGTACATCAGGAGGAGTCGGGCGAAAATGAAAGTTCGGAGAAAGTTACTTCGACATCTAACCCGAATCGGAGTCCGAGTCCAGTTCGTAGGGTGACGAGAGCTAGAACTAGGTCGGGAGGATAAAAGCTTATTGCGGGTGGAGAGGAATTGTTGGTTTGATTGGAATTGTGATGGTTACAGGCGTGGTTTAATCTTTGTTCTGAGATTTTGATTTTCCTTTTAGTTCTTTCCCTTTCTTTTCCTTTAGTCGTTCATATCTGTCTTTTTTCTCTCTTCTCTCTTCTCTCTTCTCTCTTCTCTCTTCTCTCTTTATCTTTTGTATTCTCTTATTCGTAATTATGTTATCTGTACTATGCTACCTCAAGGTGTTTCGGATATATGAAAGGATAGGAATAATAAGTACCATAATACATGACTCTTTCAATCTTGTGATCCCTACTAAATGAGTGAGCGAGTCTATGATTGTGAGTCGAATCGACAAAGTGAATGGTATGTGATAGATAGATATTCTAATGAGAATGCATTCGTGATAAACATATCATCTCTCAGGTACATGTATCAATATTTCATTACATCTTCAACAAAACTATTCAGACTCCCTTTGAAATGATTTTCATGCGTAACTAGTAGATGTCCCATATTTCCTACACGTATATTTCTTCATCTTCTAGTTTTTTTAATGTAAAACTATAGATTATTTCCGCATATTCTATCATACAACCAAAATTTCCAACTGCTCAAACTAGGTAGGTATAGGTCAACGAGCAGAAGCTTGCATGGTCAAAATAGTATGGAACGTTGTATTCATTTTCTGATATTATGTCTGCGTTTATATATTGAAAATCTGTATCTAATTTACCGGTCCAAATGTTGTTGGGTATCTTGTATATCAGTGTCACACATTTAGAATATTGCCAGATCATATCACATCACCCATCTCGTCCCATTCTTTATCTCCATGATTATGAATATCTCATCTGAAGTATCATCTGTGCGTAAAGCTTGAGCGATGCTATTCCCACTTTCTAATCTCAGCTCCAATCCCAAGTCTCCTCCTCACCTCTTCTTACCATCCCCAGATACCCACACCCCTTCCAATCCCCCTTCAGCATTTCCCCCCTCACTCCCCCTCCTCTCCTCCTCCTCCTCCTCCTCCACTACATCCCCATAAAACGACCTCTCAACCAACGATTCCCTCGCCGGCCAAACCCAACTCACCCCCGTATAAACCACCACACTAACCACAAACCCAAACAACCAATCAAACGAATAAAGATTTTTCGCACCCCGACTAATCCTTACCGCATCCATTTCCACCCCCGTCTCCCCATCCGTCTTCAACGAAATATTATACGCCAACCCCGGCAAATTCGGACACACCGCCAGCAGCAATGCCAAGAGCGCGCGCCAGTTAACTCCATACGAGTATCTATATCTTTCAAGCGGATCGTACAGCGCCGGAACATCAAGATGTTGTTTCCGCACCATCCAGTAATCCGCCGCGAGAATGCCCGCAATGGGCGCGAGGAAAACGGCATACCCTCCCATGAAAGAGAGGAAGGTTTGGGCCGAGCTGATGATTTTCCAAGGGACGATGATCCATCCGCCGACGATGGCGGCGATGACGCATCCGCGCTCGATGTTGATGTAGCGGGGGAACAGAACGGTGAGATCGTTTGCGGCGCTGATGGAGTTTGCGGTGATGTTTGTGCCGACTTGTGCGATGTACCAAGCGGCGGCTGCGAAGAATGCTGCGGCCCGTCCGCCGTGTCCTAGGTCTAGCCATTTGGCGAGGATATCGAGGGGGTTCCAGAGGGGTTCTCCGTAGATGACTCCGGTGGCTGAAGTGGTGATTATACCGATTGTACCACACAGAGTGAAAATGAGAGGTAGAAAGGGAAGTTGAATGAATTGGCCTTTGGAAGATCGTGCATAGCGGGAGAAATCGGGGATATTGCATGATAGTGTAGCCCACGTGCCTGTGACTGATGACATGCAGGAAAGCCAGAGATATGCTTTGGCGGATCCGGAGACGGTAGGCTGGAGGTCAAAGATCGATCCTGAGCCGCCGGCTTTGTGGATACACCAGCCCATGGTTGCAAGTGCGGCAACAGGAGCTGCGATGAGTTTTGTAACGAAGAGATATCGGAGACGAGTAGGAGGTATGAGAAGGAGTGGAAGTTGAATTATCCAAAAGAGAAAGTAGCTAAAGATAATATCATCAGTATTTCTTACTCTTCATCCAGTAGAATGACATACCTAATCATTCCCTGCGTAGTGATTCCCTGATCCTCCGGAATATGATTCGGCACATTCGCATAACTAGGCCAAATAGCCAATATCATAATCGTAACACACTGTGCTCCGCCCGCGCCTACTATGCCCAACCAAAACATTGCCAGTACAGCTCTCGAAATAATACAAAAATATGCAAAATAATATCCAAAAGATGCTCGAATCGCTACTGAAAATGGAATATGGAATTTTGCACCGATGGCCCCGTTGAGTACCACGGGAATCGCAACGCAGGATGTTCCTACTACCATCTTTTGTGTTTATCAGCTTTGATCTGATGATTGATGAGATGTTCATGCCATATGAAGAGATGTCGAATAAACTCACAATTGGAATTGCTTCTCTCCATGTTAATCCCACCGCCAAAACACTACTCGCCGTCTCCCAAGTACTCAGAGTGATTGTATCAGTTGCCCAATATGCCATCCTATGTTTTATATCATCAGCCAACAACCCATCTACTCTATCCATCATCTCTTCCCCAAATCAACCCAATATCATCCAGCATTCCCTATCCCCACCCCTCATCAACTCTCAACACATCCCCACGAAATCACAAATAGCAAACTCACCAAGTCCACAAAGTCCAAGTTTGATTCTCCTTCTTCACCGGATCCATATCCTCATTCGTCCAAACATGTTCTGGCGCCAACGCACTTTTCTGTTTCGGCAATTCCCATGCTTTGACAGTTGTGCATCGTTCTTTAATCTGTCTTCCGGTAGGAACATATGGTATAGAAGTGAAAGAACGCATCTTCACTCTTTGCCTCTTCTCGACAACAGCAAATAACCTCTTTACCGTACCTATTAACTAACCCTTCTTTCCTCCAACCTCGAGCTTCAAATCGCATTTCAAAGCAAGAAACAAAAGATCAAGAACGACAGAAGACGGAATGAAGAACCTCGGTCCGTGATATAAATACACATTCGATTCAATACCTTATCCCACCTAAACCCAAACTTTACCTATAAGGTAGGTAATTTTCTATCCATTCATAAAACTCCCTCCTTCCCCTCATCGCATTTGCATATCGTGTACTATGCGATAGATATTGAACCGGAGAAGGATAAGCAGAATGATAAGGCCCCATGCAGAGATATGCAGAAGCAGATATATTCTTACTAGGGAGTGGTCGATCGCGAGCGAATCAGATGAAAATCATGCGACAACCTTGCACTTGCAGATCTTGACAGATATGGGCGAGATGAGATAGGTGTCTTAGAAAAGCTTAATGCTATTTCATCTTCGAGTATCATTTCAGAATCATTATTCCACATACCTCACTCGAATGTATATACTGATTCCAACCGTGATATCGTATTCTTTCTTCGATATCGCATCAAGTATCTCCCTATATCATCAAACAACAATATAAAGTTACCTCCACTCCAAAAAATTCGAACAATAGTCTCGACCTCGTAAAATCGACAAACTAGCCCTAACCGAATCGGTACGATCTTACATACCCGCCTAGCGTACATAACTGTCGAAACCTACACAAGCAAGCACCACGCATTGAAGATCTCCACACCGGGCACTCCCTCGATCAATAGGGTCTGGGCAAGAATCTCCAAATCCAATCCCATCCTTGTGACGGGCAGCGCTTTTCTTCATGATTTCATCGAAAAATGATTTTCAGCTGTCGTGAATCAGAATTCCATGACTCTGCCAAGGAACGACAGGAAGCACCCACTGGGGGAGAATCTAAAGAGTACCTAGTATTCAGCCTATTATCCACTATCCCTCATCCATCAGATAATCGAAAGAAATGGGAAGGAAGGGAAATTTTTTGATCACAGGCACCTAAGCTCTGCTAGTAGTAGTCACAGTCTCGAACAACACTTTCCCATCATCCAAACCCTAACACACAAACCCATCTCCATCCGCACCTAACATCCCAATCCTGCTAAACATAATTCAAATCATCCAAACCCTGTCCCCGAATCCTCATCTCTTTTTCGCCATCCCGTCCCTCCCCTTTTCCCCTCTCCCAATATCAAAGAACCCCAAATCACATCACACAATCATGCATTAACCCTACCTACCTACCTACCTAGATAAACCTACCTATCTACCTAGTAACACAGTCTAAAAATCCTCATATTCATAAACGTCAACATCATGACTTTCTCGCCGGCTCTAATAAAACATTACGAGAATCTCTGTTGAACGCTTTTTCGTCTGATTGAATTATACCCTAAAAAATAGTAGGGTATAAATTAATTATCTGATTGCGCGAGAATGATCACAATGTTCCAAAGTTTGTCTAGCAGCTGCAACATATCACGTATTGATACTCCCAACCAAAATGGCAAGGATAAAAGACCATAGGATGGATCTAATGATCCACTCAAATAACACATCACGAAAGGTAAATGCTTCACTTATAATGCTCTCTGTTATACACATCTCTATACTATCACAATGCATTTCCTCCACTTCAATACATGCATGATGCTATCCTCAAGGACTGCATCTAAAACACGCTTCCGCTGAATGCAAACTGCTAAAATTACAGATTTCACTACGAGCCCTAAGTTAAAATGATTTACTGTTCCTCCCCATCAGAGAAATATTCGAAATCATTGGGCACAGTAGCTTCCTCGTCACCCTCATCGTCTTCATCGACAGCGGTCAACACACCTGCAGCAGCAGCAGCTCCTGAAAGTGCACCTGCAGCTTCACCTTGAGCATGGGCTTGACGACGCAAGTTGAAGGCTTCGTTGCGTAGATCCCCAAAAGTTGTAAACGTTGCAGCCTTTTCGACATTGACCTTCTTCACCTTTTCTTCAATCAGGACCTTTTCTTCTTCTGGCTGAGTATCAATCATTACGATAACGCCCCCAGTAGGTTTCTTGACTGGCTTGTATCGACCAGCTGGGAAACTAATAAACTTGAGTTGAGACGGTAAAACTCTGGACATGTTTTCAATCTCATACCCAACCTTCTCCTTCTCAAGTTTCTTCTTCAAGGTCTCTCCAGGGGTATCTTTCTCGCCTTCGTCCTTTTTCTCGGCAGACTTCTCTTCAGTGTCTTTGGATGACTCATCTACATCCATCTTATCATCAGCTGAGGAGGGAAGTTTTGGTGTGGCAGGAGTTTGATCGATATCCATACTCTCTCGTCGTTGAGCACGCTCTTTCTTCTGTGCTCTGCGTTTTGCTTGAGCGGTTGTCGATAGTACGGCAGTTGCAATCAAAGTTGGTGCATCCTCAGTCTTGACTTCTTGCTCTGGGGGATAGTCGAAAAGGCTTGGACGAGTAGCACTGTGGAATTTGAAACTTGGAATCTCCAATTCGCTGTTCAAGCCGATCATAGATGTAGGGGTAAAGGTCAAGGAGAGGAAATGGGTGAATGGGAACCAGTACCAGTATTGTGTAAAGACTGCCATACCAACAATACCTGCCATGTTCAGGTTACCAGTTTGAGTTTGTAATCCGATTGTGCAATTACGTCCTCCAGCATCAATGATACCCAATGCTAATGCACAACCAAACTTGGCCATAGCGTCCTCATGACGATCTGCAACGACCTTCTTCAAGGTTTTGCGAATTTCCGTAACCTTTGGATTCATTGCCTCATTCTGTTGAACCATGATCATGGCGAGAGAGATCAAGGCACCCTGTCGAACAAAGTCTGTAGGGTCCTTCATCATAGGCTCAAGCAAATCGATGGCTTCATCAAGACCGGTACCGGCACAAGAGATACCAAGAGCCATGGCGGCACCGTATCTAACATGTGGATTGTAAGATTCGGACAATAGTTCGACCATACGTGGCACACTTCCGGGCTTGCGGAACAGAATGAAACCCAAACTCATGACGGCAACACGACGAACATCGTCGTTCACATCACTGACGGCTACATGAAGTAATTGACGAACTGCCTTGTTGCTTCCTGTACCACAGTATGCCAAAGCTACAGTCAAGATACCACCATAACGGAGAGATGGGTCTGCGTCTTTCAATAATCCCTTAATGAGATCATCGGCTCCTTCTTGTCTGCCGTACATAACTAATGCCATACCGAGAGCAAGACCTCGTACAGTCTTCTCGTGTTGAGTGTCGTGAGCATAGAGGATCATCTCTTGCAAAACTTTCTCATTTCCAGTTCCCAACATAATGAGACCAATCGCAAGTCCGACAGCCTCACCATTCAGTGCGGAATCGGTTAAAAGTACGTTTTGCAAGTTCTCGAGAATTTTTTGATCACCTGTAGCCATACCAGCAATACCCAATCCTAACGCACCACCATGCTGGATAACCTCTTCCTGAGTCTCATTAAAGCTTTTCTTCAAATACTCGAGGGCATCGGCGCCATGGTTGGCATAGATCAACCCATAAGCATAAAGAGCACCACCCTGACTATAATGTGAACCTGTAATTGACGAGGGTTTTGGTAGATAAGGTTCCAATAGCCTCTTGGCCTGTGAAAGATTGCCACGGTGAATAACACCAAGAGCAGCAGTAGCAGAAAACTTTGACCAGTTGACTGCCTTTCCTAGCCAATCTAGATTGTCGCGGAAGAATTTGTCGTTGGTTGTGCCGTGGTTCATGAACGCATTGCAGAAGGTAACAGCTGTGTGGAAGATGGAGTTGCGACCTTCAAGACTGTCACGAACCTTGTTGAGAATACTGAGGTCGGTGTGGTTATTGCGGTATAAGAATTCAAGGTTGAGTCGAATGGTCTCACTACCATTAAGGATCTTTCGGATCGAGTCATAGACCTTGAGTTGTTCATCCGAGGCTTCTTCGGTAGAGTCCCCAGCTTGATCGTTCAACTCTCCCAAGAGCTGATCGGATTCTGTTGCTACTCAAGAAATCAGTAAAAACTCAAGCATGAATATAGAGTCTACTCACGCTCCTCTGTAGATGGCTCCGCCTCGGTGGCCTTCTTGGGCAAAGATTTAATGACTTTGGCGAGGAATTCTTGAGTACCATTATCATATAAGTCGAAAGCGATCTGATATGCGATAGCGGTAGAAGTTTGATCATCCTTGGCCTAAAGAAGGTCAGCCTCATTCCAAATAAGACGTAAAGTCACTGTAGCTTCGTCCAGTTAGTGTACTTACCACAAGCTTTTTCAACATTGCCGATGCCTCTTCGTCGATGTTGAGGTAAACAACGCATTTTGCAATTGCAAAATAATCGGGAGTTGGTATATCGTTCAGTAGATCCAAGATCAATCTGAGTATCTCTGTTCGAAGCCCTCTCTCTTGTACGACACCCATGCAAATGTCTAAGACATATTCCATCAATTCTTCTGTTGGACCAGCTGTACCCTCGGGCACCTTCGATTTTGACTTCTTTTCGTCGTCACTAGCACGCTTGATGACTCTTCGTAAAACCTCCAAGTTTCTAGCCTCGACCGCAATTCCTACCACTTGTCTATATCTCCCTTCGCGTAAGCAATTCTCAAATAGTCTTTCAACAATCTTTTGGAGCGCAATCTGAGTAGAACGATCTGGTAAGATGGTAGAATCCGAAGTCTTGCCTTCTGCTACAGGCTGTTCCAACATGTTATTGGTAGAGGCTCGTGATAGAAGGGATTTTGATGGTAGAGTAGACTGTGAGAAAGGCGTAGTAGGTGAAGTCAACGCAGCAGCAGCAGCGCTGATGTCATTGAGCCCACTTGCGAAAGTAGTTGCGAGAGTAGGTAAAGCATTATCCCGTTTCTTTTCTTGTGGTGCAGCATGGTGTTGAGCAGATACACTGATATAGGTGTCGACACATTTTGAAATGATGGTTTCTTCGAATTCGCCTGGATTGTCGAGTTGAAATAGATCACCCGCTCCGAGAGCAAATGACATACTTTCATTGTATGCTTGTAAGTGATAATAGACCTTTGCCAACACCAAGGAAGCTAGTCGTCGCTGAGGGAAGGATTCATCTTCGTAAAGCGCCTCACTGGAAAGTGGCCAAATTAGTCTTGAGTTGGTCATGGTGATGGAGCTATCTTAAGATGGATTATCTGCGACGAGTTGAACTTGACTTACATTTGAGAAATAGAACCTGCAACCTCTGTCCATAGGGTATCAATATCATCATTCAACGTTTGAAGAGCAAAAACCTTGAGCTCTGGTTCTTCATCTGAGAGGAAACCCAAGACACCAGAGGCTGAAGTTAGACTTGGCATGGTTGGTTAAATGGGTTGAAAACCGAAGAGATCTGAATCAGCAAAAGTTGAATTATTTGAAGAAGGTTAATGAAAGTTACTGTTCAAGAATATGAAGGACTTGAAAGAGATTTGATGGATTTGATAGTTGAAAATGAGTTTGTGCAGAGTATACAAACCTTTGAACGGAGCGTATCGATTACAACAATCAGGCACACCTTTTGGCACGTCAACACTCAAACAGCTTCAACTACGGATTAAGCTTAGTGGGAAAGACGGGATTAGCCGGCAGTGAATCGTAGGTAGGGTGGGCTACAATTAGTGAATTACATAATCGTGTTGGAGCTCAGAGAAGGCTGAGAGGCTGAGAACAAGACAAGACAAGACGAGGCTGAGTACACTTAGGTATTGGTATCATTACCTACGTAGTATTGGTGAGTACCGGAAACAGTACACTTGGCTCGGGGAGCTACTGACCTACCTACTGACCTACCTACTCACCTTGTACGGAGTATCTACCTCCAGCTACTCCAGTATTGATGCTAACTCATGATTACCAAATGAAAATCAATTCATCTGGAAATAAATCCTTTTAATTATAATTCGTATAAATATCAATATTTTGAAGATATACTTCAAATCATCTTTCATCGAAACTTTATATATCATATACGCCGTATTCGTATTATATAAACATATTTCATTCTTCACTTCAAATCATGCTGTGGACACCTTTGATGAGGTACCTAGATAGACACATATGAATACCTCTCTTACTGGTATCTACCTCCCTACCTCCCTACCTACCACCTACCTATACTGTAGCTACATAGGTAGTTCCATCATATGTAAATTTCCAAAGACCACAAACCACAATCCACAAACTTATTATTATTATTATTATTTGTTGTGCTTCAAAACTCCAACCCCCTATTCATCATCCCAAAACAATCAATTATTTATCACCAAAAAAAACCCCCCTTCCAATATGTACTCAATATCTACTGTAAAATTTATAATCCTTTAAATTTCCAATTTTGGTCCATTTTGTCAAGATCCCCTCCAAAAATTACTGTGGTCAATCCCCGCCAATCTTGCCATTGTTGTTTGCGTAGTTCTAAACTTTTTTATCCTGATACGCTTTCTTTGTTCGAATGTGTTTGCGCCTGCCTATCCTTTGCGCCAACTTCATTATCCCATACATTCGAGAACGAGATCAATCCAACGGTACGACGAAATCCGACATCATCAACAAATGAACCACCGGCGGAAGATTTGAAAGAGATATTGAGAGTGTAGCTCGTGGGGTCAGTAAGGGTGTATATGGTGGTGGTGCTGCTACTGCTACTGGACAACGAGTCGCAAATATGGACCTTCGTTCAATCATCAATACGGAAAATGGTGAAGGGGCTCGATCGAAACAAAATGCGCCGACACCAGTTACTCCAATTCAGACGGGTCCCCCATTAGGCCAGGGACAACAAATCTACAGGAGTTATAGTCATTCGTCGCAAGTCTCGCCAGGTCCGGGCAAGCATGGCTCACAATCACAAGAGTACGGTTCACAAAATGGTGGGCCTTATGCATCGCCAACTACCTATCAATCAATTCATCTAAATCGACCGCCTCCTCCTACTCCCATTCAAGCTCCTCCTCCGAATGACCTTCGTTCTCCAACAGATTCTTATTCGGCCCCCTCACCTTATCGGCATACTCCTACTTCATCAATAAGCATTGCCGGGAGTGGTCAATACCCGTTCCCGCAAAGTCTTCAAAATCCACAAAGTCCTGCTCAACGTCATCAATATCCTCCTCCAACTTTTCACCAACCTCAAAGAGAAAGTTATTCGCAGTCTAATCCACCTCCTCATTTACGACAACAATATAATTCACAGATTCAACCATCGCCAGTTCCACAAACACCTCCGATTGGGATACCAGGGGCAAATAATCCCTATTTTCAACATCAAAGATCACAATCTTCACTTTCGAATTCTACACCCACGTCAGCGCACAGTCAGCAGCAGCAGTATCAAAATCAATTCACTCAAGATAGTCCTATACACACGATTCAATTACCACAAAATCAATTTCCAATTCAGCATCAACGGCAACAATCTCAACCTGGAACTCCTTTAGGTCCTCCTTTACAAACACAACGCCAATCATCCGGCGCATTTATACAACCGACTAGTCCTTATCAGCAACGAGCAGTACCCACGAATCCTTTCAACAGTACTCAATACAATCAAACCTCTCCTGCGCCAGCGAACGCTTCGGTTCCACCTCGAATGCCAACGACTCCACAAAGTGCTTACGACTCTCAAAGAACCTCAACAAGCTCCACGCAACAGAGATCTTTGATTGAACGAGAAAGAAGTCTCAGTGTCAGCCCCAAAACGCGTTTACCTAGTCAGACAAGAGGAAATTCAATGGTTCAGCAGCAGCCGGAAGAATTCAATAATTCTACAAAGCGTAAAATGGAAGATCGGGAAATGTCTTTTGAAGCGCCTCAACGAATTGAGCAATATGAAGTTAAACCACAAATGAACGGCGATCATCGATCTAGCTCTACCGCTGCTCCTTCTCCTCAACAACCACCACCCAGAAAGAGGATTCGTTATACTGAGCCACCAATATGGGCCCGAAGTGCCAAGGGGGTAAAGGGTCTAGGCCGTAAGAACGTCAACGGAAGACAACACACTCCTCAGCCATCCGTGCAAAGTCTACCAGCTACATTGATCAAGCAAGAAAGCAATGGTATGCGTCAGCCATCACCAGCAGTTCCTCGACCTGTTACAGGAAATGATTATGATTGGGATGGTCCTCTTGGTCCATGGGAGCCGAGTATATCTGGCACAAAACCACCTGCGGAGATGACGAGACTAGTGGCAGACTTTCTTTACATGCACGTTGTTAGTCGAGAAGATACCGGAGAGTTAGCCAGTCATGGTGTGGAAATTGAAATTGAAGCAAAGTTAGGGCAGCTTGTCAGTAAGGAGACGAATGTGAGATTGAGTCTGCCAGTTCGATCGGAAACAGTACTTTTGGATAATCAGTTTGTTGCCTTCAAAAGTACAATGACAGAGGTACGTTACACGAATCTTGTATCGTTGCCCCGCTAACATAAGTATAGACTCAGCATAGAGGATTGAACGAATTCTTAAATAAAAAAGTCCAGGAATGCATGCCAAGTAATAATAGTCAGTCGAAACGACGTGTTAAGATTGACTACTTACATCGACGTGAGACGGATAAATTTTATGAACTTCCTTCTTCAATGCATAGCACTTTACCTCCTGCTCTACGAGCCTTACTTAACCCACGTTACTCTGTTAAAGTTCGTGTTACACATGATCAGAAGACTGGTGAACCTCTGGCCAAGATTATCAAAGCTCGAGTAGCAGATTTGGATCTCTACTTCCCTAGTCAAGCACTCGATTGTCGAATTAGTATAAACTTTGAAATGAAGTTTGTTGGGAACGTAGAAGAACTTATTGCTTCAAGTGATGGAGCCCAAAGACCGGATCGTAACAAGGATCGTTTGAGTTATAGACAATCGCATTATCAAGTGGACCTCACTCAAGTCACTCAAAACTTGGTATCAAATGTAAGTCTTTTATACACCTACCCTCACAAGGATATCAACTGATAAAAACAGGGTGTATCTCGAACTGAAAAAGAACACGAGCTTGAAATCGAACTCTCAGCAGCAGCTGTTACTGATCAAGGTGTCAAAGCTAGAAATAGCGAACCAAATGATTATTTCAAACTGGTGGATGGTTTCATAGATAATGTTCGATTATTGGCCAGAACAGCTATACCCGTTTAGGTGGTTCTAGTAAAGCTTTCGTTCTTCAGACTATATGAAGTCAAACACCCTACTTTTGTTTACGGCACTTTTTTTACATCATGGCGTTTGGAACTGGGGAAAAATTCAAATGGGACACATCATAATGGATGTGTGGAAAAGATCGCAATGATATTTTGGTGGTAATTTCTTATTTTCATGGAAAGGCAAGAGTAGGCCCCCCATTTACTTTTTGCAAATATTCTAGCTGCATTTCGGAGCATCATTGGCTGGTTGCACATGGAAGGAAATAGTAATTTGGTTTTGAAGAAACGGAGGCTTTCCATGTTGTTGTTATTATTCTTATTGGGAGGGACGGGGAGAAATTGGGAGAGATTGATCATGAGGATGACTTTTGATGATGGGATGTGTAGATGAATAAAAGGGGTGGAAGGGAGGAAGAAAGGGAATGGAGGGAATGGGAGAAAGGAAGGCTTGTTATGCTTGATTGATAGCTAGCGCGATGATATGATCGCTACCTAGTTTGATACGATATTATGCCATGCATACCTAAGTAGGTAGGTATATATGGTTTGTAGATTTTAAATGTAATAATGTATGTTATGTATTTGTCGTGGGGCTTTGTGTGTGTGTGTATTTTGTATGTGTAGATACTGGATAGATGCTGTATCAATCCCTTTTCACTTTTCCCTCTTCTATCTTTCTATCTCCCTTTCTTATCCTAACTTCCACCCAATACAGTTAACAAATCAAATCCGCATTCAACTGCCCCCCCCCCCCCCACCTCAAGTTCGACCCTCCTCCCTTCCTCTCAACTTTAACTCTCCACTTCAATCCTCACTTCCCTTTCCCTCTCGCTAATCACCAATCTTTCACCTCAAAACCTCATAATCTCAAACACCACCCCGCCGCCACATCCCGTCGCATCCCCTCATTTTACTTAGTTTTTCCATTTCTCCATTTCTCTCTCTCTCTGGTATATACATATATAAAATCTTCTCATATGGAGAAATGTTAAGAAATTAGATATTGGGGACTTGTGTTGTGTTTGAGTACTTGTAAATGCAGACTAGGGAGTATGTATTGTATCACATTGGGAAATACCTTCATCTTGCTTCTTCGCATACTTGTTGCAAGGACTGGCAATGTGGTTGGAGACTGATTGAGTATGGTAAGGATTGAAATTGAATTCATGGAGCTATTGCTTTTACTGAAGAGGTTTTATTGTATATGTTTCTGAATTATTTCTGAGCAAGAATTAAGACAGTGCTAGATTACTTACATGTGGGAATTAGAGAAATCCCACACTTGAAAGAAATTTAGCCAGATCTGAAAGAGACTATTCGAGCCCTTTTCAGCGGCGATGAAGGGCCGGAAAATAGTTCTGACGCCTACTACTATTATCGCTGAATAATATTTGAAAATGAATATGCTATTGGACTATTGAAGCAGCATAGTTAGGAACTACAAATCCAAGATTATAGATCGCGCACTTTGCCATCAGATAGATCTGATTATTCTACATGTGGATAGATACACAATAGCATGTAGGTCAGAACGGAAACATCAATTCTAGAAGTGCGGGGAATTTTAACTTTCTGAAGATCAGTTGATCTCAAAATTTTATACCTATGCTTGTTGAAGAACAGAGAGGAAGTTTATTTGTCTTTGTTGTTTCAGATAGATATGAAGACGTACATCGATGAGAGGAAAGTCTAGAACTTTAAATATACCACACTCGTACAGCCAGACGGTATGCATTCCGAGTCTAAATGCACATACCACAAAATGATAATCTACAAGAGGACGAATCCGCTTTTCTTAGTGGCGGAGTTGCGTTACGCATCTTCTGGCAGCACGCTGCACGAAAACTATATTGAATACCGATAGCTCGGTTTTCATCAATGTAACGACCCACGCTGCCATCCACACATGCATGCATACATGGAATGGAATGCTGATGGAATGAATCCACTGTGTGAAAGGAATCTAGAATTTATAACATATTATTCATGTTGGCCGCAGGAAATGTACGAGTACGAGCCCAATAGCAGACCCCATAAAGTGTCAAATATATTATATTGTAGTCATAAGGAGTACACCGAGGATCCCCATAGTGACTCCAAACTCTAAGACCAAACTCTATTGGGAATTTCGGTAGTCATTGGAGAAGATATATGAAAATCAGCCAGGCTCCGGAAAGTAAGAACGAAAGTGGTAAAATGTCGACAAACGAGAAGAAATGTGGAAACTAATTAGCTGTAAGCGCTGGAGCGGCTCGAGAGCGGTTGCGGGAATATAATCATGTAATCATACTAGGTATAAGTCAATCATAAATCATAATTGCCTTTATTGCCGTCTTTACCAATAGGATGTCACCCCTTTTTCCAAGCTCGTAGGATCTTACTGGCTCGGTGCCGTCTTGGGTACGTACCTCGTGCACATCGACTAGGTACATAGCATAGGAAGTAAGTAACCCAGTCAAGTCACTACCAGTACCAGTATGTACCTCCTTCCACTCTTGCCTTTTCTACCGAGTATTCAATTAAGGTTCATAACATCGAACCATTTTCCTTGCAAGTAAACGGTTTTGATGTTGTTGTCCTTATTGAAAGTCTCGATTCGGTTCCATTACTGCCTGACCTTGAACCCCAGCTGGATAGACAGAGTAATCATCATCATCAACCAAAACTTCAAAGCCCCCAAGGTTCAAAGTAAGCTTACGAATACACGGGCAAGCCCTCCACCGGCGATCTTCACAGGTCTGTATCCATTATTTTAAAGGATTATGCTTGTGCAGAATAATACGGAGGGGAGGATTCCAAGTTTTAGTAGCCCCGCAGAATTTGCCAGCATTGCTATGATCAATATGTTGTCGAAGTGCCTTCTTGCTTCAACCGTTAGACGCCCTTAGTTTAACTAACATTCTTCCCTTTTGATCTCATTCCTTTCCTTCTCCCACAACTCTACTCAGTTTGCTGCAATTTCGTTGGTGCGTCAAAAGGCCACGAAAATCTTGCGCATGTAGCTCTCACCATGTTGGTGTCTTACACAACTTTGCTGTTCAGAGAGGATGACCACCACCAACAAAAATATACAACCAGACGTGCGCTTTCCTAGAAGCGACGATAAGAACAATGCTACTATTCGAAGTAGTGAAATTTTACCCATTCGTCGAATGATCGCGGTAGATAAATCTAAGAATCCAGCACTACAGAGAAAGGAAATCAAGTTTCGTGCCAGATTACCCAAGGTTAAGACAGGATGTCAAAATTGCAAGTAGGTGCTAGCCTTATTATCACCATCACCGTTATATCATAATTAATAAATATAAAGGATCAGAAGAATCAAGTGCGACGAAAAATTGCCCGGCTGCTCTCGCTGTTTTAAATTCGGAATTTTATGTAGTGGATATCCGAAACAACCGGAGAAGATCAAACCAAATTCCCGTCAAATTGTGCCCATTTTACCCAAAGGGACAATTTCTGATATTGCACAAGAATCCATAATTGAATTATACCTTGGACCTCGGTTTACGGAAGAGCTAGAGGGTTGGTATTTTAAACACTTTTGTGAGAATGTTGCGGCAGGGCTAGCAGGCCCACTTCAAACGAGTGTTTGGTCCGAGATCATTCCTCAAGTGTGTGAAATCGAGCCATATATTGCACATGGCTTAGTAGCACTTAGTGCATTCAGCAAGTATAGCAAAGCGATGGTCCAAGGGGGTGAATCATCAGATACCAAAAAGCACTTTGAATACGCTTTGCGAGAGTATGGAAAAAGTCTACGCGGTATGCAGAAAGCAATTGATGGAAACGTGAGCCGGAGTCCAAGAACAGCTTTGATTGCGTGTATGCTAGTTTTCTGTATCGAAAGTCTACAAGGACATCAAGCATCCGCTTCTATACACGCAACAAATGGTATCATGATGCTTTACGATTACTATCAATCATCAGCAGCCGGCACCGATTTCACAAAAGAGAACGTCATAGGACCTGAACTTCGAAGAGCTTTCACGGATTTAGACTTACAAGTTTTGCACTTCCTTGATATTCGCCCACCAGCTCACCACGTTATCATAAAGGAGCAGCTCAATCGATACCATCTTCACGGAGCTCAAGTCCCAACTTTTCAGAACATCAAGGATTCTTACGAATATTTACAAATGATCATGAGAAGGAACCTTCATTTCATCGATATAGCGAGGAAATTACTTTTAGAGACTGACTTTCAAGAGCAATCCACAACCTTTTCACCCAAAGACTGGGAAGGAGCTGCAGATTTACGCCAAAATAATAATCCGTGGACTCAGCTAGAGCCACGCGCCTCTCATTCTCCACCTGCGGTATCACGCGATAATCATCCATGCGGTAAAATCTTTGGGGAGAAAGAATCTGCAGCGATGTCTCAAGAATCTCTGAATCCGACCAATTCCGGCGTCGAAGGTGGCTTCGCGGATCCCTGCATGGATTATGTAGCTGCGGCCCGTTTCCCACCCGAAATTTTACGAGAACGCGATATCTATCTGGCAGATCTGATGCATTGGGAAAAAGCCTCTGAATCCATTCTTCAAAAATGTCTCGCATCTCCTCACCACTCGCAAGAATTTCGGACGGCGGCTCTCCTCAAAACTCACGCCGCCGCTAGTGCCATCCGTCTCCACGGCTCCTTTTTCATCGATGAAATTCAATACGATCAACTTACTCATTATTTCCAAACTATCATTACTTATTGTACATACCTCCATCCTTATTACAGTACCTCATCCTACCACACAAATCTGGGTATCTTAATGCCGCTATTCGAAGTCGGTACGCATTGTCGAGCTAAGATATTGAGAGATCAAGCAATCGCAATGTCTTTTGTGAGTAAAGAATATAGAGAGGGAGTATGGGATAGTTATGTAGGCGGATTCATCTGTAAATGGATTCGAGATCTTGAGGAACCGTGGCGAGATGAAAAGGGACAGATTCCTGCGGATAGAAGAGCGAAGATTGCGGGATTGAATGTGGTGGTTGAGAAGAGGAGGGCGCAGATGTTTTGTTCGCAGAGGATTGGAGTGGGGAGGGAAAGTGTTACGAAGGATATTATTGTTACTTGGTGATGGTTTTAAGGGGTAGGGGCGCGAAAGGGGGAGATTTGGACAAGAATCTTGGATCGAGGGTATATTGTCCTGGATTGGAATGAACGGTCGTATGTAATGTAATGTATTCATTGTGGAAATGACGGCGAGTGTGTATATATAGTATAGTATAGTATAGTATGACATGATATAGTACTGGATTCAAAAGAATCCTAAGTCGCAGAAGTAGAAGTAGAGTAAATACAAAACTCATAACATGATTTAACCTAAGTATCTTTTCTGCGGATCACAACAACTATTACACTCTTTCTTAATCAAGTCAAACTCGCTGAAGGTGTATTACATAGTAGTGCATTTTTGAAGAATCAACTATATCACTAAGTTTAGATAGGTAGATAGACAAAGAAAGAAAAGGAATTTATTCACTATCCGGAACATAACTTTTTGAACTTCGAAACGGGGTTAGATCTTTGATTCTCTGCTTTCCTTTTCGCATTCTTTTTCCTTCAGGGGGAGGGGGTTGGAAAAGATGGAATAGGATGTAATAAGGTAGGATATATTGAATTCCCTCCCCCTCCCCCTCTACGCCTCTACGCCTCTCACGGTATCACCCCCTTCATTTAGCGATACTTGATTTGATTTCGTGTCTATGTATTTCGTTCGGTAGGTTAGTTGATTTTTCTGTACTTGATGGGTTTGTTTTGGGGGGTTTTGCTTTTGGCGGTTTGAGGGTTTTTATATTCATTGGTTCTTGATTTTTATGAGTTTGGTTGATGAGTCTAACTGGAACAGAAGAAATAGTCTGTTTAGTAGATGATACATTCACATGCACATGAATGTATTTTACAAATTTAGCACAAAACATGAATACAAATTGGGTATCATTCCATTGAACTCTAACAAATTACTCCATGCCCTTGAACTTCAAGATTCCATTTTCAACCGGTCCTTTCTTTCCCCTCTTCTTCTTCTTGCGTTTCTTGCGACCGCCATCTTCCTCATCACTGCTATCTGCCTTGGCATCACTATCATCGCTGTCTTTTTCCAATGCGCGCTTTCCACTATCACCCATGGCATCGTCATTATCCTCAATATCCTGCTCTTCTTCTTCCTCATCTTCTTCATCTTCCTCAACCTTTTCTTGCCAAACTTTAACCGTATCTCCACCCCCAGAAATCAGTCTTCCTCCAACATCAAATCCAACCGCGACAACCGCCTCAATATCATCATGTTTCATATCCTCCACTACCCCCTTCGTCCCCCCAACCCTTACAATCCTCACACTTCCATCTCCACATCCAACCACCACACATTTCCCACCATATCCACCCTCCAATTCCTCCGGCATCGCAATCATAGCGTCCAGACTCTCACCCCCCGCCTTTCCACCCCCATCAACAATAATCCTCTCGCTCTGATCATCCCAAACTCCCTTTTCCCAAAGCGTAATAACTCCATTTCCATTCCCTACACAAACTTTTCCTCTCCCGAATTTTCCCCTCGCAGGTAATCCGCTCACAAAAACACTACTCAGTAATTCCTCTTCCTGGTCCTCACTCTTGACAAGTACTCCTCTCCTGAGATCCGTAACCGCTAATGTAGTTCCTCCCGTCGTGATCCACTGTTTGCTAAACCCGCTCGTACTCATTTCTGTAGGGGGAAGCGGTGATAAACTGGATATGTAATCATCGTGTGGATAATGTGTTTGAGCCGGTTTACCAGATTTGAAAGAAGAATTGTCGCGGAGATCGTAGAGATGGAGAGCGCAGGAATCGGTGGCTAGGAGGAGAGTTTGAGGGGAGAGGGCATGGAGAAGGGTGGGAGGATCGAGTTTATCGGTGTTGGTATTGGGGATGAGGATTTTGGAGGTTACTTGGCCGGTGGAAGATGCGGCGGCTTTGAGGAGGGAATCGGTGCCGGCGGAGTAGAGAACTGAGGTTGGGTGTTAGTGTGTGTCAATTGAATAGTAGAATTTCAATCAAGATGCAGGTATCAAATGAAATTCCAATCAAATAGAAGCATAAGAAGAAATTGGAAAGCAAACCTTCACCATCATGACTATACCCCAAAGTCCTACAACTTCCCTTGTGTCTCCTAGTTCTCCATTCCGTATCAATAGTACTAGTCCCCGTGCTCACCACACTCGTATCTCCATCTTCATCCTCAGCGGCAGCTTCAGCGGCCGGTAATCGAAAACATTGTACATGACCTGACGAAAGACCAACTGAGAGAATAGGTTCGGTGGGATGTAGAGCTTGGGTGAAGAGCTCAGAGCTGAGAGGTAAGGTACAAAGGTTTTCAAACATGGTGGTTAGATTTTGATATGATTCTTAGAGGATTATAACATTATCTCATTGAAATTGAATCGATTTCGGATTCAATTGGAAAGTTGGAGGGAGAATTGATTGAAAGTTTCTTTTTCATGAAAGTGAAATTTTGACGAGGCTGGGGACGGGAAGGCTAGACTTTTGCGACGGAACGGGACAGGGCTCACCGGGAACTAAGGCAGGCTGGCCGGCACCTTGCAGCTATCTAATCTGTAGCTTCTTTTACTCTACAATCAAACATACCTACATCAAGCAGCTCAAGAAATTCATTATCTAACAAACTATTCCCATTTCCCATTATTGAATAAAACATCTCCTTATACATACTTTGCCAAACTATGAAACTCTCTAAACCACCTACTCAACCTCCACCCATTTCACTCCCACCAATTCCGGTTTCTTCATCTGTAACAACAAAACAATCTCACTATCCCATACACTCTTCTCCGCTCTTCTCCTTGCCTCTTCAATACTCTCTCCCTTTTCAGGAACCACCTCAATCCGATGATTCCTAAACAACGAAACCATCGTCGCCACAAATTCCACCTGACCGAACTTTTTCCCCGGGCACGCGCGTGCTCCTTCTGACCAAGGAACATATGTACCTTTCTGGGGCGAGAAGAGATGCTCTTCATCCGGCTTCGATTTCAGTTTGCTTTGGGAGGTTTCGCCGTAAGATGAACCTTCGGTCAGAATCCAGCGACTGGGTTTCCACTCCAATCCATCTTCTCCCCAGTATTTCGGATGCGAGTGCATTGCGTTAATGTTTGGAATAACGCGTGAATTAGCGGGGATGGTGACGGTCTTACCATTTAGAGTAAGGGACTGCGGGTTGGAGCTCGTTGATTTAGCAATACCGATGAGAGGATCCCAGAGTCGCAGAGTTTCGAGCTGAAAGAAGAGTCGTTAGCCTGTTTGCTTGTACAATTTGGGGGCACCCGGGAAAAACTTCGACTTACCAGGACGGCAAGACATCGGTTCAATTTTGAGTAACAATCTTGGTATTTCCATTTCCCTGCATCGTCACCTACAACCACGGAATTTATCTCCTCCGCCATCCAGTCCTGTACGTTCGGATGTGCAGCGAGCAAATAAAGAGTCCAGTTCATTGTGATAGCCATTGTATCATGTCCGGCGAAGTTATAGACAAATATATTGCCATAAACTTCATCCTCTGTTAATCCTCTTCCACTTCCGCCCTTATCTCCTGTCAATTCGGCCATTTCATCGGATGCCATGATCAACGAATTAATGATATTTTGACTACCAGGTTTCCCTTGCTGAATGAGCTCTTTTTCATCTTTTACCATTTGTTGCATGTGGTCCTTGAAGTCAAGAGTTGCTCGACCTAGACGACTTAAACGCTTTGGCAGCCATTTCCTGGTAAGAAATTTCGGCCCAAAGACTAGAATTAGCAAGGCATTCTCTAGAATCAAGGCTAGGGAGTCCCGATAATTGAACATGTGCCCAGGCTTAGGTGGCTCCGCAGCCTTTTTGAATGAATAGGATTTACCAAACCCAGCGCCAGATAGGACATGGAGTGATAGCGTTCTGGTGTCTTTATGGGTGCGCCGAATTGGTGTGGGCAATGATTTCCAGAATTCTAGAACTTCATTGGATTGTTTTAAAGCCTCTGTCCATACGGTACCGCTATTTTGCTCGTTGAACTGCGTTCCTGTTACCTTCCGTTGGCGTTGCCAGTCGGCACCACTGGCCTGTATCTAATATTAGCGGACTATCTTGGCAATATTGTGTTTGTGTCGTGATACGAGTCTACTTACACTCGAGATGTTGGGACCAAATACATTTAACATCGCTATATATAGACTTTGGTATTAGCATGAGATGCTTTCCCTCATATCGACAAGGTCAAGCTCAGCAACGGGAATTCGAAAGCCCACATACCAAGCATTTCAGGCGGACGTGGAAACCCATTTCGGCGCTGGAATATTTCATTGAATGCTTCTGCGTCACAGATATAGAACCAATTATGACTTGGGGTGACGAGGACTATAGCATCACCAAGTTCAAGATGCGCTTTGCACTTAACATAGTATTCCCAGCCGAGCCGACCGAAGCGTGTGAATGAACATTCACCATATATCTTCCTAACAATTGCAAGAACAAAACCTTGCGTAAGTACCCAAAACGGATTGTCGGGACTGGAAACAAGTAAGACTATTGGGAGACCTGTTCTACGTGCTATTTTGTAGTTTTGGAAAAGACAATAAATGTTGTATGCGCCCCATCCTAAAGCCAACAGCAGCGCTGTTGTAATAGCAGAATGCATAATAAATCGGAAAACTTGAGAGCTGTCTTGATGGACTGAAATTTCACATAGAATTGCAATTCAAGAGAAAAGAAAAGGTGGGAGGGACCACCAGATATAATGGCCACAAAGAGCGAACGGCGTGACGTTGGTTAATATCGATGGCACCCTAGCCAAATTAACGAATTTTACAGGTACCGTGCCGAGCCAATACTTACAGAAAAGCACTAAATATGGGATCGCCTCAGCAGTATCCACCATTGCGACACAGCAGGGTTACATCGCAGGTTATGGTCACAACGAAAATCTATTACTTATGTAGGTTATGACTGAGATGGCTTAGGAGACTTTATATAGGGTATAGGTAATCTAACGCTACGCTCATACCAAATATTGTTTACTTCTCTAGCTTGATTTGACGTATTGCTCGTAAGATACGTTCTTCGAAACTTGGATAATCACATCCATGTCCGGAACACATGCAGCTGTCCCCGTTGAAGGCGTGGTCTCGTCAAGCTTAGGAAAGACCTGTGCTTTAGAGCCACCTCCAGGGAGAGGGAGTGGGGGAAGTTCGACTTTAAATCGATGGAAAAATGTTGCAACAAATCCAAAAACCTGGTGTCTTACTAAAAATCGGCCAGGGCAGTAGCTCACCCCTCCACCAAATGGTCTGAAAGCTGAATGCTGACCAAGTTTGGGGCTCTTAAGGAACCTTTCAGGGTCAAATTTCTCACTATTTCCTCCCCATACGTTTTCGCTGAAATGAAGCAAACGAAATGGAATTACGAGTGTGTTTCCAGGACGGAGAATCTTTCCGTTGATCTCTGTGGTTTCCATAACCTGGCGAACACCAAGTGCACCGTTTATCATGCGAAGAACCTCCAGAAAGAACGCTTCCAAGCGGGGGCAATGGTCAACAAGATAATCTAGGTCAACTTGTCCATTTGCAAACGCTGGTTGAGTCTCGTCTTGGATTTGCTTCTGGAGTTCTGGATAGAACAGCATATATGTAGTCATCCAAAAGAGGGTATTAACTGCATTTGAGCCAGCGCTATAAATGCCTAGTATTAGTGACTTGCGAATAAGAATTATAGCGCAGAATTAAGGAGTACTCACGCCCAATACACCAGCAATAGCAATGCTACCCTATCTTTTTCCTCAAGGCCTGCTTGCTCTTGGGCAGCGATAATATTTTGCATTCCCCACATTGCATCCGCCCGCTGTTCTCTGGGCAGCTTGATGTATTTTTTGAAGGCATTTTCAACAGTACGACGAGCTTGAGTTAGCTTCGGGGCCATGAAACTTGGATAATGAAAAAGCACCATCCATGCATCGTCGTTGAATTGGATCATGTGCTTAGTAAGGTCTGGCTCGATTTGAGAGAAGACGCTCCCAAACATGTATTCGGTAATCATGTCGATGATCTTTCCCCGACAGAAAGTTTTCAAAGACAATTGAATGTGTGTTTCGGAAACATCCAGCATAGCAGGTCCGGCGAGTTTTTCCCATCGTAACTCATCATATATATGCCGTCTAACCTTCAAACTCAGCTGAGTAAGCTTTGGGCCTGGAAGAAGTTGGCGATTATACATCTCCTCGGTAAAATGTACATGGCTTTTATGCGCGGGGTTGATCTCATTCGATTCAAAGTACGTATCGTCACCAGGCTGCGGTTGATGCCACACCCTTTGCAGAGCTTCATGATTGAGACCGAAAGAGGACATAAGCTGCCCCATATAGTAGTCCCAAGAAAGAGTTGCCGTGTTTTTGTATGCAGCTGACACATCGTAAGGAGACGTAAGAATATAGAATCTGATTCCTAGGAGTGAAATTGCGAAAGGCTCGCCGCTGTTTCTACTAAACTTTCTGTCTTGCAGTCAGTTATGGGTCAAGTGATCATAAATTCACGAAGCATACATTCCGTGTCGAATCGCCCCTTCAACATTCGTGAAGAACGCTATTGTGTGTCCTGTGTACAATTAGCCTTGGACTCTTGAACAAAGTGCCAAAACTTGCCAAGTCCTATTCAAAGAGTAAATTAGCTCTGCCATAATGCAAGATGTGTATGTGGCTGCAACAAAGAAATCAATAGCTTACCAGGTATCAAGTAAGGAATTTCTTTTGGTTCATTGGGTCGAAGAAATGGCAAGATATTGAAGGTCCAAAGCCTCCACACCAGCCAAGTTGATGTGACTAGAAGAGCTCCCTGGATTTGCCACAAAGTCAGGTAGCTTGGAGTAATATTCTTGAGGCCATCAAGAATCATGATTGTCTAAAGAGGTACTTGGGTACAGAAAACTGACAACGAACACAGCTACAAGAAAGAATACTTGGTCTCATCAGTCCAAAGCCAGAGCTGGTATAAATGGTCGTATGGCTTCTGTGTTGCTCAGGATAACAATTACCGCGTGTCTCTTGAATCTGTCAATGCGAAAAAAGTATCCGCCAGACTCGGCATGTTGCAAAGAACGGCTGAGCTATTTGAAGTTTGAGTAGTATCAAAGTGGGCCCGACGATAAAGAACATGGTGTTTTGGGCACAAGCAAGACTCGTCGCCGATGCGTCCCGGAGGCTCAGCATGATTGTGTACATCGGTTTGATAAAAATCCATCAATGCGAAGACTCCTTCCACAGAATTTTGCGAAGCGACCTTCCAAATCTGATACAGCCTAGGCTTGAAGCTTGCTTCCAATGATTGTGGATTTTAATCTAGAAGCATACCGTCAGGTGGCATCTATGTCACAATTGGCTTAATTAAAAAATATCTTACCAACCCATAAAGATACTAAATGCTGCAGTGGTATACGAGAATCTATGTTTGATGTTTTTTCAGCGGGCGCTAGTGACTGAGTGGTGTGGTGTGCCATGGCCTCCGCGGGCGAGTGCTCGGCGTAGGCTCTCAGAGCAGAAGTTCGCATGACATGTGGAATCAAACATATGTATTTTGATAGGGTTGCTGGTCCTAACCCCTTCAAATAATCATAATGATATATGCAAGTCGTTTCTGTGCCGCAATTTCACATCATGTTGACCATACTTTTTGTGGCATGAATTGAGTTATGATTTGATTATGAAGCCAAAGGAGCTGCATACACGCAGTTTTGCCGAAAAGAAAATTGCATGTAATGTCGTTTCCATGGGTCCCATGTACCTAGTCTTTACACTAATTGCCCCAATTAAGTATAATTTTCAAATATTAAAAAATGTTTTCGTCAATTTAAATGATGTGTTCTGTAATTCTTTAATAGGTAATGTTAAATACCAATGTCAAAAGGAGAAAACGTTCTACTATCCGCATTTGACATTTTCATCTCATCGACATGCTCCGATTGCAACTTTTTCAAGCTCAGGGTGCCTCCTCCCAGTGTCTCGGTCTTCTTGCCGTGTTCATTATCACCTATGCCATCTACAGCAACTGGAACATGAGCGATAACCTGAGAAATTGTAAGTTCACCTCCTGCATCAATTTACGGAGCAATGCTTATTGCTTCTAGTTTTGTGTTCGCTGGCCTTGCTAGTATGCCATAAACCTAGTCCAGACTATACAAGTTTGCTCACACTTTTCTAGGCGAGATTGGCTTATAGGCAGAGAACTGTATTCGTTGTTGTTTGAAGGGTTCAGGAATGAGTGGGAGGAACTTGTCTTGAGAACATGAACTTGTAGGGCAAGAATGTAATTGCTACTGTAATCGAACTAAATCGGCCACACCATTCTTACTGGAAGCATGTGCCATGTCGCTTGCCGTGATGACTTGATACCTCAAATTTGGCTTTGACGTGAGTATTCATATCTTTTCTTTCTCACACATCGCATCTTGAGTAGTTGCAGATTCTTGGCCCCGCTCAGCAGACGCAATCTCTTTTCTCTGCTGTGAAACGACGTGGACGTTCAATCTCTCTATGCCAAATGAAAACAAGACAGATAGGGCCGAAGCAACCACAACAAAAAGAAACACAACACGAACGGCTCCCGCCCAAGTTACTCGGAGATTATACAGGATCTGGGGATCCGTGGTCAAGGAAAGCAGATTGGCGGCACCCGCGTTGATAACCGCTTCTGGGGATATAGAAGGCGCTATACGAGGAATGCTTTGAACCAAGTGTGTGAGTAGCAAGGTCTGGCCAATTCCAACTCCAAGCGCACTATCAATCGTCACTATTATCAGTAAATGCATAACTTATAAAGCCTCTATCGAACACCGAATAAAAGGAACTGCGACTCACCCGCCAAGCTGCGAAGAAAATACAGCAATAGCTAGAAACTTGTAAGCAATTGTCTTGAAGTGATAGAAAAACTTACCATTTCCTGTAGGAAGATCACTTTCACTGCAGAAATCGTCAGCTTTTCAATATTAGCTTCGAGAAGAGAACTTACCTAAGCACCACAGCCAATGCGGTATATGGCAACTGTAAGGCTCCGCCAAAGCCTACACCAATGATTGCTTCAAAGGTTGCCCAAATCGCTGTGCGTGTATTTATACCGATCGTGGTAAGTAAGCCACACCCAATTGTACAGATGATAGTTCCGGCAACAATATAAGGGGCCTTGAGACATTATCAATGATGCGTAAGCAAATATCCAAAAAAGCAGAAGAGCGGCCACTTACATAGTATCCCCATTTGGTAGCAACAGCGCCTGCTGCTATCAACGAGACCATCTGTGGTATAATGAAAGCGATGAACCTCACTCCACTGGTAGTAGGAGAGTCACCTCGGACTGATTGGAAGTAAATTGGAATATAATACGTGAGCTAAATCTGGTGTCAGCAGACGAGAAACTTTCACTGAGTGCGTATAAGAATCACATACAACAGTTAATGCCATGCCATTGAAAAATAACATGCATGCTGCCATTGCAACTGTTCGCTGACCTGCTACTCGGAGAGGAATACATGCGAATTCCCCTCGCTTCCACTGAACGAAAGCAAACGCCAGTGCAAGCAGGATGAATCCAATCAGTAATCCAATTATCTTGGAAGAATTCCATGGCAAAGTTTGTCCTCCCCATTGAAGCGCTAACAAAATGCAGCAGATAGAGCCCACGAATATCACACTCCCTATAATGTCCATGTATTTCCACTTTTCTTTCAAAGGTAAAGATGAATGTTCCTCATTTGAGACTTTCAGTTGTAGAAATATCGCCACCAAGAAGAAGACAATGACACCAAGGGGAAGGTTTCTAACGGGGCGTGTGTCAGACTGATAGCATACGATATTTCCGTTGATAAAAAAAGGCTGAAAGAAAGGGCAGAGAACAGAGGGCAATGGGAACGAAGAGATTGTTTACATCCAAAAGCACCACCTCCAAGAAGCATGCTCGGTCAGAGCACCTCCAAGTATTGGCCCTATACAGGCACTAATAGCAAAGGCGCTGACCACTATTCCGAAGTACATAGGCCTTTTCTCGAGTACAACTGTGTAGCCTATGATTCCAAGAGCTCCTTGATAGATTCCAGCAGCACCAAAGCCGGCGATCGCTCGCCCAAGAATAAACACCGGAGCATTGGGCGAGGCAGCACATAGAACAGATCCAACTGCACAATACCACACGTTAGATGATACTTATATTACTAGTCCATCTCAAGAACACATACCTTCAAATATTATGATTGCAGTCATGTATACAACCTTTGGGTTGAAAAACTTGTAAAAGGTCCCGAACAGAGGCTGGAAAGCTGTAACAGTCAACAAATAACCGCTACCAAACCAAGCAATATCATTTAGATCTTTGAAATCCGTTGTAATCTTGGGGACGGCAACGCCAATAACAGTAGTATCCAAAGCTATAAGGAATATTCCGAGGGTAAGAGAAGCTGTCATGATGGCAAGCCTCCAGCCTCGAAGATAAGATTCGGCTCCATTCCCACCATTATTTCTTGCGACCGAGAGAGTCTCGGGGTTAGCTTGGCCAGGCATTGTTTCGGCTGTGTCAATCTTTTCGACCTTGAATAAAGAGTGTGATTCGGTGCTGTTTGGTAGAAATGTTTTGTCACTTCTTCGAAAGCCTGAACATATGGGTAGAGACTCCTCTTGCTTTTGGTTCTGCATTTACATCTCGATGTAAAGCCTGACCGTTGGGCAGTTTACAGACCTCATCCATGTGTGCCAGGGCTCAAAATAAAACTAGCTCTGAATGCTATCTTAGAAATTCAAAATTTCGGGTAAATAGCTTTTCAATTACCAGCTCGTCTAACCTTCTTGGACTTACATGCTACATAAGGCTTAAACAAATTTATTTTGAGGGCCGGAGCGGCCTATTCATTATGTGCCCCTCAGACCCACTCATAGATTTGCGATATATTTTTGTTCTCGCACCTGGTTCACATCATCCGATGCCTTGAGAGATAGACAATTAGGACCCACAACGAAAGGCCAGTCATCTACCTCAATTCTCAGTCTCGTACCGTCAGTATGGTTCCCCTCGGTAAGATGAAATATTGTTCCACCAATCCGACTTTTCTGCGCACTAGACCTGCCCCTTCTGCGCCCCCTTCTTCTCATCTAATCCTCATTTCCCCTCATATATCCATGGGAACTTGGCCAATTAATATAAGCAGGGTGGTATGCATGTATGCAAGCCGCCCGTTGGAGAATCTATAAAAGCATTCTTCAAGTTTTAGTTTCTAGATCGATCCATTTTCACTTAGTGTGGACGGCAACTAGTGACGGCAGCTAGTGACGACAAATAGTGACACTAGTGTCGAATTCATATGCAAACTACTCAGTGGATAATCTTCAAAGCTTTTCAGCCCCTGTATTGGACATTCCTCGGGCGTAAGCTTCAACTGGTATCAGCGCGTACATGGGAGTTCCAGTGAAAGCACCTCTTCAGGCTTTTCATGTTGACACATCGAAACCTGCGCCGCAAATATGCTCCTTCTTTACAGTACAAATTTTGTACTATTCAAAGCAAATTTTCTGAAAGAGACTGTAATGGTGTGCTGACACCAACCATGTGACCCCCACCATCCAAAAATACAACAACAAATTTCTATCGACAAACAAACCAAAACCGTTGTTCTCATAGAACATAATCCCCCTTTAACGGACAGAGTGTAACCCTTGAGTACGACATCAATATACTTGACATCATCCTTGAAGCTATTTTCAGGACATCTGCTGCTGCCCTTAATGATGTTCACAGCCTTGACATCCATGTAGAAACTGCCGTAGAGATATCATGCATTTTCAAAGTTGAAAAGAAGTGA
Source organism: Botryotinia convoluta (assembly GCA_004786275.1). Lineage (NCBI taxonomy): Eukaryota > Fungi > Ascomycota > Leotiomycetes > Helotiales > Sclerotiniaceae > Botryotinia > Botryotinia convoluta. The sequence goes on along the minus strand of PQXN01000052.1, from coordinate 36,349 downwards.
GACTGAATACTTGGTTCATTCCTTTCCATAGACTTTGACGAACTACGCATTTCTTGCTATCATTCACGCCTTTTCTGCATCTTACTTGATTGTATTTTAAAAGTTTAGGGACTCTTGGCTATGTCTGGCCAGCCACAAAGCCTGATACCTGAGCCCTCCTTGGTCAAGGAGTCGGTTTTCAAAGTATGTACAGAGAATAATGTCAGATCATAGCTTCATAAATGCTAATGAGAATCAGGGGATTGTGTGGGGAGGAATGGTCGTCTCTTTTCTCTTTGTCTCCTTCAGATTAGGCGTCCGTCTCAAGAATTTTCGACGACTATTCCTCGATGACTTCTTCGTAGTCTTAGGATGGTCCATGATATTTGCAACTACGATAATCTGGCATTTCGCGGCGCATGACATGTTCATGAGCACTGCTGTTGCGAGTGGCCAAATCTCGCCGCTGGATGATCCTACATATATTTCCGATACTGAATATTACCTGCGCTCATCGGTTGCTGTCATTGTTCTGTTCTATTCCAGTTTGGTTGCGATAAAAATGTCTTTCTTGATATTTTTCCGCAGACTCACTGAGGGAGTAGATAACAAGGCCCAAACGATCCAATGGTGGACTATTTTTGGTATAGTCATTGCCGTCTGGCTAACATGCCTTGGCACTATCGAATACCAATGTCTGGCACAACCACTCATGGTGATACAGAGTAGCGGGTGTATTGAGCAGCATTCTGTTAATTTCCAACGAGCCACGCTGATTGCCAACTGTGTCTTGGACGTTCTTTCAGACATTCTAAGTAAGCATTTGATCCTCCTTTTTATGAGTTGAGACCTGATGCTTGATAATGTAGTTATTACTATTCCCATTGCGATTCTTTGGAACGTTAGAATCAGACGTAGACAGAAGCTCGCTTTGGCTGGGTTATTTTCTCTCACAATGATCACAATGACTTTTGCGATTGTCCGCGTTGCTGTTGTTAGTACGGCATCCAGACTGCCGGATATAAGCTGGCTATATTTGTGGAGCGCTATAGAGCCTCCAATTGGTACTATATCCCTTTACTCAAAAAAACAAGCTCGTGTGTATGCTTATACTTTTTTAGCCGTCATCATCTCCTGTCTCGCCTCTTTCCGCGGTCTATTCGCAAAGCAAGAAGGCTCTGGAGTAGGCGGGGGTAAGTACGTCAAGACACCACAGGAAAATGATGGTTCATACAAGTATGAGTTCCAAAGCAAGCGCAGAAAGAAAAGCATCCCATTGGACGACCTGACTACGACAATGGTAACAACAACAATCAGTAGCGGTGATTATGACAGAGCTAGCACAACATCAGGAAATAGGATCTCGAGTAATGTGGTATTCCCCGTTAACGAGCCAATCGAGAATGGGAACAGGCGTAGAGTTGATTTATAGAGTGATATGCACAATTCTGTATCAGGGCAGGGAGGGTTATCGATGTGATCGTTAAAAGTCATAAACAATTTGCATTAAGTTTGTTTTCCGTCTAGCTACCAGGTGATGCACTGAAAATAAGTCTGTGAGCATGTGAATCTCACTGAGAACTAAAGTGAAGAGCATAATTTCTCGCTTGGGGTAGAAACACAAGCTCCATCATTCAACCTGTGTGTCGTTTTATTCTCTGGGCAAGCCACCCCCAAAGAGGTTTGTGTACTTTTCAGATGAGACTCGCATATATTTCTTTCGGTTAAAATGGCGTGCGGCACAGGCGCAGACAGTATGCAACCAGGTGGGAAAATGGCATGATTTTGTGTGAACGACAGGGTGATGCTTGGTGAATAATTTACTTGGGATGTAACCGCCGATATCAAAGTTACATCGCAGTATCACCGCATATTCGACAGCTGTCATGAAGAAACAACCTTCACGAAATTTTCGTACACTCGGTCGTTCGGGACTTATAGAAAGAATAGAATTTATCTGCCGGAACAAAGACAGAAGGTCAATCCACAAATCATAAGACAAGCCCCCAAATTACTCCTGCAAAGAGAAAGATTTTGTCACCAACAGATACTACTGTACTTATTGAATATTGAAGCATACGACGCCGAGATAAGTCACCATCTCCGTTGTTTCATCAGCTCTCAAGAATCGACAGACAAACTAAATCGGTCTCAAGACTATCAATGGCCCCTCCCGCCTATTTTGCACCAAGGGAATGTAGAGATGTGTACCTGTTGGATTGCGGCGTAGATAGTGAAGATTTGCATTTTGAAGATTCGAATTATTCTAGACTTACTGGCCAAGCTCATCGGTACGCTGGAAAGCCATGCCACATTGAACCCAAGAACGTACTTATCGTGGCCATCACTAGATTAAACCATTCAATATCAGTCTTGTGATTGCATGTGAGATGTCGATTTCTATGGATCAGTGGAATTCATGCATTCATCTATTCAACTACTTGTCCCGAGATGATTCTTCTATGGATGCTTAGCTGTTCCCTTCTTTGACTTCACTTATTTGCATAAAGTCTTAGGTTAGCAGAATCGGAGGTCATTCTTTCCATTAAACTTCCTCTTCGTACTTATAAAACTACCAAATATTGATCTCCGAGAGACCTTTAATCCCTTATAATACCATTACCTACCTCCTACAATGTCGTCGTACAATCAAACTCTCGTTGACCGTGGCATCATGACTCACAATGCACCTACGATCACGTGGTGGAACACACTCAGTACAATATGCGTGCACTATTGGTATATATCTCTTGCTGCCGTATGGCTTATTTGGGAGATACAAAGAATGATTATAACGTACTATATTTATAGACCAGTAAGTGGTTCTCGAGTCTTACTTTGTTTAGTTGAATTGACACTGATATCGTACAGCACAATGTCGACATTATATCTAAGCCTACTTTGATTGGAACAAGCATCACCAGCTTCCAAAGTATTTTTAAATTGGGCAAGTTAATAGATCAGGGATATGCCAGAGTAAGAAAAACCCTTACCATATGACTGAATCATCCAAAGTTAAACATATAGCTACTAGGCCGGAGGCAAGCCTTTTGCAATTCCGAGACGAGATAGATACTTCGTTATGGTATCTTCGAAGAAGCAAATCGAAGAGCTGAACGATGCCCCAGTGAACCAACTATCCGCTAGAGGTGTTATGTATGATGTATGCTTGATTTCTCCTGTTACACGTTCCAAGCTTCTGAGAATAACGACCGACAGGTGATTGTTCCCCAGCATGTGATTGCAAAGGGCCTCGATTTAGATGTTAAGACTGGCGGCTACTTGGCTCGAAACGTTTTTAAACACCGTCTACGTTCTTCCCTACCCTCTATTCAAGATACTTTATGGGAAACTGTCCAAGATGCCTTCAAAAAGGAAATGCATGGTCCTTTGGATGCTGAGCGTATGTAAAGGCGTGCCAGCTCATCTTGATCTTTTACTAAGAATACTTAGGCTGGATGCGCATTCCTCTTCGCAAAGTTTCATTACGTCTCTCTGGGCGTGTCAACGATCTTGTCATCTTTGGAAAAGAGCTTGGTAAGTCGAAGTACCATGTTGTCATTTGACCAGCACACCGGCTTACAATTCAGCAAATAATGACGAATTCTACAAAAGCAACTTGAACTTCTGTGCGGACTCCGCAATCACCATGGCTATTCTCCATCGAGTGCCCAAGATTTTTTACAGGTAATCATTTGTCAATTCTCCAATGCTGGATACTTAGCCAACCAAACGCGCTAGTCCAATCAGTTTCATCACTATGAATTTGAGTAATGGGCGGCGAAAGATGAGGCAGTTTCTTACCGCTGAGGTTCAGAAACGACTCGAGTTCGAGACCAAGGGTGAAAGTACTCGGGTAGGCCAAGCCTAACAAACTCACAATTACACAGACAGCTAATATTTCTGCAGAAAGATTGCTTGCAATGGATCATAGAGACTTCGGGAGGGGCCTCCGTTGAGGCAATTGTCGTACAGCTCCTAGCTTTCGTCTTGGGAAGCAGCCATCAACTTCCCATGGTATATATAGCATTCACCGAACATTAAATTGAACCCCGAATAACAAGCAAACAGTTAATATCATTTGTACTTTACAGCCTCTGCTTACATCCAGAGTATATCCAACCTTTGCGAGAGGAAATCAATCGAGTGGGAGATAAAGCTTTTGAAACTGTTCAAAACAACGAAATGCCTTACTTGGATAGCTTTCTGAAAGAGGTAGCGAGATTAAACCCGATGACTGACAGTAAGTTCATGTAGATACAACAATTAGCTTGTACTGATTTTAAAAGTTGCTATGCCACGGAAAGTTATGTCTCCATTTACTTTCGATGATGGCACACATGTTCCTTGCGGGAATTATGTTTGTGTTCCACATGCCCCAATCATGACAAATCCAGCCATTTATCCAGACCCCGATACCTTTGATGGGTTCCGATTTGTATTCAAGGATCAATCTGCATCGACCTCAAGGTTTAGCCACACAAGTCACGAGTTCCCATTCTGGGGATCCGTAAAGCACGGGTGGTGAGTAATTCCCACCGCAGAAGGCACAATTCATCTACTGATACTCAAGGTCTTCCAGTCCTGCACGGTTTTTTGTTTCCTTGGCTCTGAAGATGATAGTCGTTCACTTCTTGAACTCTTATGACTTCAAGTTAGCAGACCCGAACGCAAATCACACTTTCTCATACGATATTATAAGGATGCCAAATCCTTTCCTGGCCATTCTCATACGTGAGCGAAATGCTCAATAGATAGACAGATCTTGCAAGCAAGAGTACCATCGGAACACTAGCAAAAGGCCGTCAGACCATTCTTGTTCACAGATTTGATTGCATTAAGATATTGGCATGCAGAAACTTGAGAGCGGTTCGAGTAAAAGGAGATTCGCACGGATGCAAAAGTATATATCAAAGAAACAAATCTATATTGCTAAAATCATTATCATTCATTCATTTATACCCTGTGGTTTGATTACATCAAGCTAGTCTCTTGTGACCCCAAAAACAGCAACACTCCGTCCTATTTGATCTTCCTCAAGCTAACAACAGTGTTCACTTGATTCTCAAAACAACAGCTAGCCAATGATGAGAAGTATAGTCAAGCAGCAAAGCATGTTCCTTAACCAATGCATGCAATTACAAACAAAATTGCATTCCCCAACCTAAACTCCCATTCATATTCATAAATCATTCAAATTCTACCTCACAATCCACCATCAAATCTTTTGGCAAGTGGACTTCCCACCTTCGGTGCCCACTGCAAACTCTTCCTCCTAGCAGCTATCAATCTCATCATGATACTCTGATCTTTTTCCTTTCTCAAGAAACCCATGCCGTCTCCCGAGTTTCCACTTCCACTGCTCTCACCCTCTTCAAAGTCCACAAACTTCTTATTTCCACCTGGAGCTGTCATCTGTACCAATTTATCCTTCTTGAAATAATAAGGTGTTTGGGCACCTGGAGTTTCAGCACCCCACAATCCTTCTTCCGCATATGCACTGATTGTTTCTGGGGCAGGTGTAGCGGGAACAGGGCTTAACATCCAATTGTCGTCACCCAATTCATCTACTTCACCCTCTTCATTGGAAATAGGTGATTTTTGCCACTGTGTCGATTCTCTTCTCTTGGATTTGAGGGTCAGTGGTGTGGTATCCGGATAGGTCAAGGTTGAATATGTAGATTTTGCAGGTACAGTTGATGGAACGAGGGTGCCGTTGAGATTAGCAAGTGCACGAGGTTCCATACTCTTACGACGACGTGCACCTCCTCGAGGAACCATGGCTGTATCAACTGCATAAGAAGCTTCATCGAGCCATTGGTTTTCACGTTCACAGCTATTGATCTTGTTAGCGAACTGGTACAAAATAGGGTGTGCCTACCAAAAAAAAAATGAAAAAACTCACTCTAAAACCCAGCCAACACCAACACAAGAAACTACTCCCCCAGCTTGTTTAGCCTTCTCGAGTGTCCTCTTTCCACCATCTTTGAAAACAATATGAGTGATTCCAATTTTACTTTTGTCATCACTGTTTGGATTCCATGACCATGTCTTGACAAATTTGGCACCCATCTGTGTAAGCAATTCGGTGAATAAACCACTAGCATCAGCGCCTTCAGTGGTATGTACATCAACAAAGACTACAACTCCCTTCAAAAGTGCTGTGTTGAGATCGGGACGTGGTGTACGGGCCGGTGTGGCGACTGTGGACCAAGTGACAGTCTCTGACTTAATAGGAGTAGCAAATTGTTGGCTATCTGCACTCTCAGTGGATTCTTCTTCTTGTTGAGATTTAGGTGTACTCTTGGATGGCGAGTATGAGATCACGGTATTGTTACGAGACAACGAGCTAGATGGGCGTACAGCTGGAAGTTTCGAACTACTAGCGCTTCTCTTCGCTTGTGATGGCCGCATTGGAGTTTCATGAGCACCTTTGAGTGGCACTTTTGCGACGGTATGGAATATTCTCTCGGTCAAAACACGCTTGGGGGTCGTGAAAGCTGAAGCTGAAGCCGCTGGTGCAGTTGGTGATTGAGGTGCAGGAGCCAAAAGTGCGGGATCGATTAACATTTCATTTTCATCCCCATATTCTTGGCTAGCGTCGGAAGGACTAGGCTCTCGTTCAGGTATAGGCTCTTCAAGATTGCCCATGATCGTCGTTTCATGTTCTTCATCTTCGTCATTTTCTTCGTGCTCCTCTGCAATTTCATTTTCATCATCATTGCCTGCTTCGAATGCTTCGGGATCCAACATCGACAACTCATCAGCTTCTTCTGCGAGGTCGAGATCTTCCTCTAGGAGCTCAATATCCTCGAATTCTGGCTCACTGGTCTCAGCTTCAAGAGCATTAAGTGGAATAGATTCGTTTTCGCCCATGTTGAGTTCGTCTCGAATCCTCATCTCATCCTCGAAGTAACTACTCTTAGCTGGAGAAGCAACAGCTGGAGAAGCTGCAGCTGTATTCAAGTCGGCAAACACTTCATTCGCTGATACCTTTCGTGCGGGTGAGGCAGGGTCAGCAATTTCATCCTCGATTTCAGCAAATTTTTCAGGGCTTGCAGCCATCCAGTTACTGAGTTGTTTTGCTAAAGGAGTGAAACCAATCTTTTCCTGATTGAATCTACTTGAAGATCGCATCGCTGATTTGATTGTAGTCATTTTAGGGGTCTTGTTAATGTTACCAGGCCGGGCCGGTGTTGCAGGAGAAGAAGCGAAGTCGTTAGTAGAAACCTGAAAGTTGGCAAGCGGGGCAAATGAATGTTTTTTAGCCGCAGGAGCAAGCTCATCTTCTGAATCTGAGTTGTCATCGATTGGCTCTTCGCGGAGCTCAAACGAACTGCCAGTATTCTTGCGAGGAGGCGAGCATGGCGGCGTGGTGCTCTGAGCTTCGGTCGTATCGACTATTTCATTTGTATCTTCAGTGGCCATTGGGTCGTCAAATTCTTCTTGGGCATCATCCACGACAAGTTCTACGGGTTCGTCTTTTTGAGGTGGAAGCTCAACCACAGGTGACAAAGCAGGATCAGCAGAGCGCGGTATAATCGATGAGAGTCGACCGGAGAATTCTAGAACAGGAGTTGGCGAAGAGTTCGTCTCCTTCGAGATTGGACTGCCATTGGAAACATTGTTTTTGAGGGCGCTTGAAGGGATTGAAGGAAACATCGGACCAGGACGGATTGCGCTCTTCATGAGAGTTCTCGGGGTTTCAAATTTTGAAATCTTAAAGGTGCTGGCTTTTGGAGTGGCATCGAATATTGAAGCACTCTGATTGGTTCTGATTGGTGAGCCAGCTTCATCGACTTTGGTAGGTGACTTTGGTCTGCGAGCTGGCGATTGGAGAAGAGATGCTTTGAAAGGAGATGCGGTCGTTGAAGGTTCTGGTGCAAACAAATTGGGTTTGAAAGGTGATCGCATGCTATGTCCAAATTCAAATCTTTGCGCATTTGATTTCAATGTCTCCTTGAAAGGTGATGATTGTGGTGGGCGTCGAGCAGGGCTTGTCATTGTTGATGCATTGAAAATCTGGGTAGGTTCCATTAAAGGTTTATCAGCAAATGATGTAGGTATATCCAGTTTCTTCTCTGCAGTTTGTGGGGGTCGACGAGCTGGACTCATCATACTAGATGCATGGAAATCCAGTTTAGCTCCTTCTATAGGTTTTTGTGCTGCAAGGGATTTCGAGAAATCAATCTTTTTCGCAGTATCAAAGATACTTCCAGGTGGTTTGACAGGACTCTTCATCAATGATTTCATTGGAGTCTTTACTGTTGTCGATAATTCATCGTCTGACGACTGTTCCTTTTTCGCATTAACTTGTGTCGCTTTCTTCGGGCTTAACGGTAATGGTTTCTCTACCTTCTCGTCCTGGCCAGGCTTGGCTCTAGCACGAGTTGCACGAGTTGAAGCTGTTGCAGATGATACAGGCTTTCGAACCGGTTTTGCTCGCAGTCCTGAGGCTGTTTCTGCAGCCTTGGGCTTTGCTCGTGCGGATGGTAAAATATTCTCCTTGTCTGGTTCCTCAAACTTGACCCTCTTCTTCGGTCCCATGGCGCGTGAAAGCGTAGCAGAAGGAGCACGTGTACGAGTTGTTTTCTTTGCAGGTTCCTCGACCACAATTGATTCCGGTTCCGCCTGAGATGCATCTTTCCTTGGTCGACCCCTTGTAGGTTTGGGGGGTGGAGCGGCTGGCGCTTCGATTGTAGATTTCTTTGGTCGACCTCGAGTTGCTTTTACAGGAGCCATGGTTTCCTCTACCTCCGTTTCCACTTGTACATTGGCTTTCCTCGGTCGTCCGCGAGTGGGTTTTGGTTCTGGTTTGGTCTCTTCTCCTAATTCGTCGTTTTGTTCTTCATCTTCTTCATCTGCTCTAGTCTTTCTCTTCGCACTTGTTGTAACGGTGGTGGCCTTAGTTGCTTTCGATACGGCAGGTGCGATTTTGGAAGATTTGACTCCAGTATCTTTTGTTGACTTTGCAGCTGCCCTCGCGCGGGTAACACGTTTTGGTGGTGATGGATCCATGATTGTAAATTATTCGGCTTGTCGAGGTTAGTAAAAGTTTGGGTTGAATCTCTAGATAGAGTTACATTTGACGCGATTTAAAATAAATGTAAGTAAGTCTTGAAATTTGGTAAGGGTGAATGTTGATTTCATTCAGTAAGTAAGGTAAGGATTTCAAGCTAATGCAAGGATAATTATTGATAAACATTTTCACGGGTCTCACGTTGGCGGATCAACGATTCCTGGTCACGTGCTGAGAACAATCTTGAGCAACACGTCATCTCAAAATGTACTACTCGAGTACTGTAGAGTAGATACGCACCTCCAGCTAGCACAGGTCTCGCTTCATGACTGAAGTCTTGCGTCTTGATTGAAGTCTTTCTTCTTTTGCAACTTGATGATGGATACAAATCATTCCTTATGTCCAGTATCTAAGTACACTGGCTGAATAAAGTAACCTGTCACATATAAGGTCATACTTATGCCATAGTCACATAATGAACTTAGACAATACTACCGCATAACAGCTGACAGTTGAGCTAACAATAAGACAGTGTTACGGTCAGTCCCTCGGGATAGAGATGAACTTTAGGGGTTCACAAGATACCTGGTAGTATTAGATAGGCGACATCAAGAGGAAGAAAGCAAAGACTGACATGACAATTCAATAATTGCTCTATCAAATTAAGAAAAATGAGGGTTAGAGGAGGTATTGATTGAGCATGGAAAGTAATCTTACATTGGTCCATGGGCTGTTATTTCAAAGGGAGGGTTCAAGAGAAACAATGGAGCATCTGTCTCTCCCTGCAGCTGTTTTCAAATATCAACAACACAGCATTACAATCTATGAGTCCTAACAAGATGAATATCAAATCCATATACAATATACTTGATCCTTTGCCATGAACCAATCTGTCCAGATATCAATATGAGGTTCTCGTGCATCTTTGACACTTTGCACAAGGTAAGGCAGTTCCACAATTTCTCTTCGACCTGGGTCATGCTATCACATAGTGACCTCATCGACATCAACACGGAAAAATGCATGAAAATACAATTTTCAACAAAATAAATGCAACTCATCAACTGACAAATCACGATTATACAAGGGTTGATCTTGGGGACTTGCCGTTCTATTATTTCTCCTGGGAAGAGTGTCACACGGCGCACAAATCGTTTTGCGCCACCACGCAGCTGAATCGCGTCAAATAATTTCTAAAAGCAATAAGGTATTTTCAAGTGCAGTCAAAACTACCCTTCTGGTACTATCTCTCTCTCTCTCTCTCTCTCTCTCTCTCTCTCTCTTCTGCTCGGTCTATGCTGCCTATAGGCAAGAAGGAATGACGAGCTTTTTCACTGCAAACCCAGCCGATCCTCCAAGTCCTCGAGATGTCGTAGGCACCTATCGTCAAATCTTCGAAAATCGCGTGTCGGAAGGAACACTTCGGCCTATGGTGGTACCATATAATCTCTACGGCTTTATACTGCTGGGAATTTATCTCTGTATGCGGCATACGAATCGTCCAATATTATACAAGGCGCGGTGGATTGTGTTGGCTACTATAACATGGTTTCAGCTCAAAACACTATGGCACACCAGCAGCATGAATATGGCAATCAGTTTCGTGGCAGGCTTGATGAGTGTTTATGGAATTGTTACAAGTTTGACCTGGTTGTTATTTATGCGGCCACAGTTTGATGCTAAGAGGATTGAGATAAGGAAGATTCGGGAAAACAAAATCATCACAAAGGATAACAAGCGGGCAACTACAGCATATGGAGATGGCATTCAATCAGATGTAAGGCAGCGCATTAGAGTAAATGGAGAAGAAAACAAACTTTCCTCTGGCTCAAAAGCACCAAACAGCAAAGATATAGGGCCGCTTCATGGCCAGCCGGTCGCAAATGAGAGAACGGAATCTCAGTACCATTGGCAACCATACCCAGATAATATTTGGGAGAGATTGGACTGGATAACCGACTTAATCATCAATTTTCGTGGACCTGGTTGGAGCTGGGCAATTCCCAATATACCAAAGCCTCCCCCATTTGTCTACAACAAATTAGGAGAACCTGCGGATGAAGCATCAAAACATGCTATATCTAGAACAGGAATCAAGCGCTTTAACACAAGAAGTGAACTCTTCAGGGCTCAAGTTCCCCGTTTCATTATTGGATGTTTCTTACTTGACGTCGTCAAAACTATCATGATGAATGATGCATATTTTTGGCTTGGTCCCAACAATTATGCTATGCCTCCACATGTTGCAGTAATGTCTCCAATCATACGCTCTCTATATCGTGAGCTTTTATCAATGGCTGGGGTAATCATTTCTTTAGACATGGTTTTTCTTTTGGCCCCTCTTGTAGGATGTTTACTTCTCGGCCCATCCTCATTCATGGGTCTCAGGGGTGAAGCATGGTACTACCCCACCACATGGGGTTCTTTTTCGGTCATTGCAAATAAAGGCCTTGCCGGGCTGTGGGGAGGTGCTTGGCATCAAATATTCCGTCTCATATTCTCCTCACCAACAAACTATTTGATCACAAATGGATATTTAGATGCCAAGTCCTCAACTACAAAGCTCATCGCTTCGTTCTTTGCCTTTGGTATATCTGGAATTTTGCATGCTGGCGGTAGTATATCTCAAATTCCTGAAACAAAACCATGGAATCCACCTAAATTTTTCATGCTGCAAGCTCTTGGAATTTTTCTGCAAACTGGCTTTTGTGCCGTCTTGTCTCAATATATCAAGAATAACCCGAAAGCAGTGAGACAAGCAACGAATGTGGTCTATGCATTATCATGGGGTCTACTGACTGGATGGTTAATAGCGGATGACTTTGCTCGAGGCGGAATTTGGCTATATGAACCCATTCCCATTTCATTGCTTAGAGGATTGGGATTTGCTGGTAAAGATCATGGGTGGTGGTGTTGGGAGCATGTAGGCCTTGGATGGTATACTGGAAAGCATTGGTGGGAGAGTGGTATTACAATATGAGGTGGTTAGAATTCATGATTTATGAACATTGCATATTATGGCAGCATGGAGTCCGAGGATTGGAGTCAATCATATTTGAGGAAATGAAAATCGTGCATTGAGCGCGAGACAAACAATTTAGTGGAAGCAGGATTTCACTGGTCCAGAGCGCAGTCTAAGAATGATGGCCATTGAATCCCTTTGGTGCATCAATACTCTTCGTATCTCTACTCATCTTCAAGAGGCTACGGCTTTCTGAATGCCAAACGCTTTCGAACCTGCACTACGGTACAGATTCAAGGGAACTTGAGGAGGTGTGCGTAGAGGGATTGGGAAATCCAAGTAACACTAATGACATTGTTATTCGAATCTATAGCTTTCTCATGTGTATTTACTAACTGAATTCACATTATCTTTTCTTCCTCCCATCCAGCAATAGACAACCATTTCACATATAGTGGATTTGCGTCGATTATGAAATCATAACAAAACAAACACAGACCTCTTCTCGAAAGCACTTCAAAAAAAGGATGCGAATATCTTATCATGTCATTATTTTTCATACGTCCACTCACAAGGTTTAAAGAGTCAGCCCCAACCTGTCAACATTTACCGAACAGAGAACCGCGCGAACTTTAATTAAAGTTCCTAATCCATATTCAAACTTTAAGGTCCCGGACGAAAGGGCAGGAAAGCATTCCATCAGTTAAGTACACTATTTCGTCCCCACGAAAAGGCCAAGTTCCCCATCCCCACAATCTGCCAAGTAGAAGCACACGCGGCATGAATTTCGTTCGCGTTTGGCTGTGCATGCATGTGTGTGTGATGCTTGGCCACGGCAACCTCTCATATGTCTTTGCTATCTTATCTCCCCTACACCCCCAGCCATGGTCAACACTAATTTAATCAAACCCCAACATGCTTAGTAAGTGTCTTTCCCAACCTTAATTTGTCGATAAGGTAGATTGCTCACGTTCGGTACTAATCTACTTACATTCATCTAAGTCATGTCAACGTCCCGCTTTCGTATTGACTGACCGACTCTCACTAGCCAAGAAAGTACTAAGTAGCGCCCACATGATTAGATACGTGAATTCTACTTGCTTCAGAGCTGAGCATGCGATGTTTAGTTTGTGGGGTAGCGACATGTGAAGGTGGACGAGTTGTGGAGTGCCAGGTTTTAGCCCAAGGCAAACCCCGCGTTTTCGCTTCCCCAGATTATTTCAATTCCAGACCTTGTTGGAAGATGGGAGAGGTGGAAACCGGAGTTATAAAATATTCCGTATCCCCCGTCGAAAGATGAGGATTATTTTTCTTCATCGGTTAATTTGGAATTGGGTTATTTTTCCTTCGATTTTGATATAGAATACTACCTCATTTTGCATTATGGGACCTCAAAATATTAATGCTGAGGAGAGAACGATTGGTGTGGAGTCGAGAGATGAGAAACCTGGTGTCTTTCATGAAGAGCATGCGGAGCATCTAAATAAGGGCGCTCATGCAATTGCAGAAAGAGGTAACGCAGCGACTGATAGGTTAGTAGTCTGAAATATTCTTCGCCGTGTGAAATGGTTGCTTATTCGGATCATAGGCATGGCCAGTCACTGGTTACATTTGATCCCATTGCGGAAAGAAAGTTGAGATTGAAGATTGACTTGATGATTGTTCCCACCGTGGCATTATTATATCTGTTTTGTTTTATCGACCGAGCAAATATTGGTGAGTTCGAACACTTCTCTATTCATATCGGACGATACTAACATCGATGTTTAAGGCAATGCCAAATTAGCAGGACTTGAGAAAGATCTAAATATGACGGGATATGACTATAACAAAGTCTTATCTATTTTCTATATCTCATATATCATCTTCGAAATCCCCGCGAATATGGCTTGCAAATGGATGGGCCCAGGATGGTTCATCCCAGGAACTTCGTTAGCGTTTGGAATTTGCTCCATTGCCACCGCATTCGTGCACAACATCCACGCGATCTCAGGCGTTCGTTTCCTCTTAGGCATTTTTGAGGCAGGTATGCTACCTGGTATCGCATACTATCTTTCCCGTTGGTATCGACGATCTGAATTGGCTTTTCGTCTATCACTGTATATTGTCATGGCTCCATTGGCTGGTGCATTTGGAGGTTTGCTCGCCTCGGGGATTCTAAAACTTCCCGGCTTCGGCTCACTTCACACTTGGCGAATGATTTTCGCCATTGAAGGTATCATTACCTGTTGTCTCTCACTCATTGCTTTCATCACCCTGACCGATCGCCCTGCCACTGCGAAATGGCTCACACAGGAAGAGAAAGACCTCGCGATCGCTCGTGTTAAATCCGAGAGAGTTGGAGCTACCGAAGTCCTAGATGCATTTGACACTAAAAAGGTTCTCCGTGGTATCTTCAGTCCAGTAACCATCGCTACATCCTTCATTTTCCTCCTCAACAACATCACCGTCCAAGGTCTTGCTTTCTTCGCCCCCACAATTGTGAGGACTATTTACCCCACAGCCACCGTTGTCTCTCAACAACTACACACTGTCCCGCCTTATATTGTCGGTGCATTCTTCACAGTTCTTTTCCCATTCCTCAGCTGGCGCTTCGATCGACGCAACATCTTTTTAATCGCAAGCGCTCCCTTGATGATGTGCGGCTACATCATGTTCCTTGCCAGTGACGATGGCCAAACCCGCTACGGAGCCACTTTCCTCATCGCCAGTGGAGCCTTTTCTTTCGGCGCACTCTGCAATGCTCAAGTTGCTGCTAATGTAGTCTCCGATACTGCGCGCTCCAGCGCAATTGGTACTACTGTCATGATGGGTAACATCGGCGGTCTCGTCTCCACGTGGTCGTTCTTGCCCACTGACGCGCCGAATTACCATATTGGAAATGGACTCAATCTCGCAACTGGAACGACGATATTGATTTTGTCGATTGCATTACTCTTCTGGATGAAGATGGATAACAAGAAGAGAGAAGCGAGGGATGTGGATGCGGAGTTGGATGGGTTGAGTCAGAAACAAATCCAGGATTTAGATTGGAGACATCCGGGATTTAAGTGGAAGCCTTAGTTAGGGTTGGTGATTCGATTGGCTTATTGTATTTTGTATTTTGTATTAGCTAGGACAGCTTTGATTATACTATAGTAGGTGATCAATTACGAATTTTATTTATGTTTTGAAATGAAATGCGAATAGTAAGGTGCTACATGGTAAAATGACTCAATGAATAGTTGTACTTTATCTCTTTGTTTTCAACCCAATCATTATTTCATCAATCATCATACAATTCTTCAGTATTATCACTATTCTCTCCTTCACCACAGGGATCTAAAATGTCGTGCGTGGTAGTCGGGGCTAGGTATCGTGAAGTCCTGGATTATGCTCTACATATTTTACTTGTCTTGCGATGGTTATTGCTTTCATTGAGTTGCTTTAAGCCACGCATTCGTTTAGTTTGTCTTTCTATTCTTTTCTCCTGTTTCCAAGTTGTTATCTCCTAGACCCGCTAGAATAGAATTGTTTTTCATCTCAGCGTACTCTATTCTAGTATTAAATTTTAAGAATTGAGATTCGCGGTATTTACTTCTACCTGATGTTGTAGGTACTGGAGAACAATAGCTTATCATTGGCTATTCAATATTACTTGAATAACTACTCGCATAACTCTTCTTCTGTAAAATCAACAGTTGGTGGCGCGGAAATGTACATGATTGGCGTTAGCATCAACACGACAGGGGAGTTCCTCAAGTGGCTATAGGCCACAGCCTAGTGCTACTATGTAATTGACAGTTAAAGTTTCCCCTAATTCCATATCTACTCTTCTTTATACTCTACTTCCAATCTTCAATTCAACATGTCCGAACAACTTAGCCAGGTCACTGACACAAATATCACCAGCGAAGCCCAGAAAATCAATGACTATAGCGAATACAGCTGGAGCATCATATCCGAAGTCACAGTTCGTACCCCTCATCCATCTTCCAATTCTCACATCTAACAACATTCCCAGGCACGATTACAAGGCACGCCCTACGCCAAACTATGGCGGACCAGCATGGAAAAATTCGCAGTCACTCGATCGATCTCCGATACACAAAAGGAACTTGGAGAATTGGTTGCCAATGCACCACTTCCGTCGGATTTGCTCAAGTCCAAGATCGAACCTTTCCTAGTCATGCCGACCAATACGCAAGATGAACGCGATGCTGCTCGGCTTAGGCTTCATGGCATTCTTGATATGCCTTGTTATGAGTTTCCTCCTGGTTACCCAACGATGTATGAAATGGAGATTTTTAGAGGGAATCTAAAGGTAAGAAATTATGTTCTTGGTATTTTGTTATGATATGTTAATTCTCATCAACAGGAATATTTGGGACTAGAAAGCGAAAATCAGTTCTGGAAAATCTACAATGGATTTCCAGGAAATAAAGGAGCTAACACAAAAGAGAGTAATGCAGCAAGAGAAGATTTGCTAGAGTTGTTAGGAGAGCATGATGAACTTCTTGAATCAAGAGAAATTGGCCAGTTGGGAATTGGGAGATTCGCTTTATACCGAGTGGAAGTTATGGTGATGGATTGTAGATTTGAGGGCTGGGGTTGTCGAATTCTAAACCCTCGCTTGGTCAATATGATGCTTAGAAAATATATTGCTAGTTTGCTATAATAGAACATGGATTTGAAGAGTTCTAGCGTCAGTCATATGCTTCCAAGTATGATATAAGTACGAACCAAACGAGAATTTCAGAATACGAGCTGAGCCAGCATGTAAATAACTATTCGCACAAGGTGCAGTATCAAAGTTCTATCGATATCTGAATTCAAAAGATCAAAATGTAATTTTGATGTTCAAATGATGTTTCACCATTACTTCTCTTCCCCTCAAAAGCCAGAACCTAGAAAAGTATATAGGATGAAAGAAGTAAAGTTCAAGAATAATCAAAACTTGAACTGGGCTACCAAATCATCCATTAAACGACCCCACGGAAAATTGGCCCTATATCCTGATCATCTTTTCAATCCTCATAGCATTTGAATCCCAGCATCACATGGACATCATATCTCACATATGTCCACTCGCAATATCCCTCTCCACCTCCCTCTCCAATCTAACCAGCTCCTCAGCAGGCAATGAATCCGACAAATTCCTCGACGAAACCAATCTCGCCCACCCAAAAATAGCATCCATCGCATTCCTCGCCATAGCCGCTCTCGTCTCCACCACATCTCCCATTCCAAACTCATCATAGATCCGAGGAAGAATCTTCCATCCATACGAGGATTTATCCTTCATTCCCTCTTTAAAGCGTGCGCATATGTAGCGAACAGCTTGCACGGATGAATTTATGCTAGAACGGTAATATTGGGTTTCCATCCAATTGCATTCTTCCCATTGGATAGCTCCGCCGGGCTCGAGAAGCTTGAGGAGATTCTGTGCGATGGGTTCCATTCTGTGGGGTTTATTCCTGCGGCGAGGAGTCGAATGTGGATTAGATCGTATTTGTTGTGTAGGGATGAGGGCGGGATTTCTTTAATATTAAGAACGCTTAGAGAAACTTGTGGGGATAAGTTTGGAGATATATCGAAGCCGTGAAGAATCGCATCAGGGTAGTCTTGTGCAAGTTGAGATAGAAAGAGTCCTGTGCCAGTGCCGATATCTGCTATTGTGGGGAAGGGGGCAGTATGGCGGCGATGGAAGGATGGATAAGGTATCCGATGTTGCTGAAATGGATCAATGATCGAGCGAATACTTTTGGGAGATTTATAAGTGCAGAGAAATACTTCCGTACTGACTCAGGAGGTCAAATTGCTCATTTAGTCTTTATAAATTGTTAGTAGGTATATAAGTATTCTTTAATGGGGAAGTCTCGAGAAATTATTGAACTGCGAGACTCGGATTCATTTCGTTTCATGATTTTAGCGTAAATATCAGACATGGTTGATGTATACAAGGAGGAAGATTTCAGAATTGCTGGTTCTATAATTGAGAGAAGAGATGTTGAATATAGAGGTTCAAGAAGCAATCTAGGAAAATATGATCTTATCTTTCCCTTCTAACCGTTGGTATACGGATCAATAGAGCACTTATCCAACTTCCAACTTTTAGATTCAATAATTCACTCAACCGATTCTCCCACAGTATCTATTGCCACTCGACATATTGTATAAACTTTGCGCGATTTGAAGCAAAGTCCCGCATTATCAAATACCTACATCGCATACTTTAAACCGCACACAAAAATCACACCAAACCAAAAAAAAGCACAGCAAATTCTTGTTCAGGGGAAAAATTCATATACAACCACCCATCATTCAATTTTCTAAATACAACTAACTACTAAACACAAAATACCTCCGTCATTATATAGATGAAATGAATGCCCAGATTCATATTCCTTTCAGCTATTATTCAATTCTTTTCCATCCATCCATCTTTCTGTTTACCATTGACTTTTCCGATCCTCTGTCTTGCCAACACCAAATCGCTGCTTAAAATCGCGCAGAAGAAAGGAAAAGATGAGAAAGGATAAGTGAAATAATCAATCTAGTAAAGGAAAAAATACTCCATGTTAATGCCGGCTTCCCAAAAAGGAGATTGCTCTCTGAGTATTCGTTGAAAGAAGAGATAAGGAAGACATGGAAAACAAGACAATCAGCTAATCTAAACGAAAAAAAAAGGAAGGAGAAAAGAAAGAAACATTGAAGAATAGATCTCCATACAATAAAGTAAACCTCGCCCGAACTCCGCTATTCACAGAAGGTATTCATTCATAAAAGTCATCAAATCAAAATGTGGTATCAAACCCCGCCCATCCATCCATCAAACAAGTCATCAAGTCATAATCCACCAAGCCCTAAATCATATTCCCATTAACATTAACCTCATATCCCTCACTCTTCTGTTTCAACGCCTTAGCCAACATCAACTCTCTCATCCAATCAATCCTCTCATCTCTACTCCTCACCGCAAAATAATGCGTTTTATTATTCGCTCCTGCATTGCCCATGCCACTTGGCATCAAGCTATCTCTCTTCCTCAACTTCACACCCTTTTCAATCGCCTGCGGGATTAATTGGAAAGCAAAAACGTCAACTTTCTTATCTCGATCATTTCCACGTCCCATCGCAATATTGACTCGCTTGAATGCTGCGTTGAGTTTAGAAGAGGAGGCTAGAGATGAGCACGCAATGGCGTAATCGTCAACATCGATATATTCTAGAACATCGAGCGCACGAGCATCCTTGTGCATGGCGAGAGTGGTGCCGCGGAGTGTGAAGTGGTGTTCGTGCCATTCGTGACGAAGCATCTTGGTGCGGCGCTTTTTCATCCAGCCAGCATAGGAAGGTGTGTCTTTCTCTGGGGAAGAGGTGTTGGAGGAAGATGTGGAGGAGGAATGGGGTGGAAGGGGTATTGATGTGGTGCTGTGAGTTGGATTGGGATTTGGACCGCCGAACTGAGCCCACGGATCGGTTGTAGAGTAGGCACGGATAGAGGTTGCGATACCCACTGGGTGCATGGGATCCCTGATTGTGTTTGTACTTTCTGGAAATGTGTGGGCTGGTTCATTGGGAAGAATCTGGACTTGGGCTGGCTGGGAAGGCTGGGTTGATTGAGTGGCTCGATATTCATCGACTCGGGGAAGAAGTGAGGGACGACGATTAGAGATACGAGAAAGACTGCGTTGAAGGGAGTTGGCCATCGAGTTGTTGGTAGATGTGTTGGTGATTGGACGGTAGGTCATATTGGGTGGAACGGACTGAGAAGCCTCTCTTGCGACAGGACTCATAGGTACAGCGGTAACAGGCACGTCCATCTCGGAAAAGGGGGTACCAAATCGATAGACCGGAGGAGAGCGGCATTCGTTGCGGAGCTCTGGAGAGAGAGCTTCTGCGCGGTCCATGTGATAAGGTGAAAATGCGATGGCGCTGTTTGGAACAGCTGTTGCACTGCAAGGACCATATCCATTGGCACTCTGGGATCTGATGGGTTGTTCAGGACGAGGTGGAGGGATAGAAAGTTTAGGCAAGCCCCTGAGACCTGCAATAGGTCCTTTTAGTGGTGGAAACATTTCGTATGGAGGGGTTGGAGGTTGTTCGGATGATTGGCTCGGTGCGAGATGCTGGAATCTGATGAATTGCTTCACATTATCTTGAGGATCACGTAATCCAACATTTCTAAGGTTCTCTTCTTCTAAATAACGAAGAGCAGGAGTAGAGCCGGGACCAAGGACATCTGAAGATGCAACAACTGAAGGTACTGCATCAGAGATTGGACGAGCTGTAAGAGCATTTCCCGGATCTCCAGCAATAAGTAGCGAGCCACCTTCTATTTTAACTATTAGTACTAAACTCAAATATTCTGTCGCAAATCGAAAACGTACCTTCGGGACTGATCGGATGATCCTTATTGAAAGCAGCGATCAACCGTTGTTGTTTCCTCCACTTCGAACAATTTTCTCCCTTTGAGCATTTGTGTGGTTTCGGCATAAGCTGTTCGATACCCACAATTGAAATAGATTCTAAAGGCAAAACAGTTTCGTGTTTATTTGCTCTTTTTGAAGCCTTGCGCCTTCGAGATTGACCTCTCTCTTGACCATTCGAACAATTCTCTTGTCTACCTCTTTCCGATCTCTCTCTTATCAAACGGAATTCCGTGGCTGGAGAAGTTTCTTCGATGGGGGTAATTGGCTTAGGTGTACTTGGAGCACTTCCTCGCAAGATGTGAATCTCGTTCCAAACTTTTGTTCGTTGTCCAAATGATGAGATACCCAGTTCTCGGAGATCCTCGAATTTAAGAGTGGTCAGAATAGCACCCGAGATGTCATTCTCTTCGAATTTTTCAACAATCGACCATTCGAAACCTGCATCGTGCATCCATCTTGCGACTTGGCGTGGTGTCCAGTGAGTGATATTGTTCAGGTTCAGATCCGCGATGTTTTCGGTCAAGAGAGATAATCTCTGGCGCCTCGTAGGACTATTTGGTGAGACTGGAGTGGGCGGGCTGACTTGGTGTCGCGGTGTGAGTATCGATGGCTGTGGACTTATTGGTGACATTTCCAAAACATATTGATCCGGGATATCCAGCGACGAGGAAACAGAGCTGCGGAATAGATGTGGTCCCCGAGGTCCTTCGACCGGCTTTTTCGGACCCAAGTCGAAATTGAAGGATTGGAATTCATTTGAGGCCGATGTGGGTGTAAATACTTCTTCGTAGGAGGATAATGTAGTTTCACTCGCTCGACCTCCCTGAATAGTGACATGTCAGTACGAGAGATAAAAAGAATGAAACGTTGTACATACTGATCTATAACTTAGACGTGGGTAGTCCAAGTCTTCCTCAAAATCCGATCCATATGCGGCCTCTTCTACATATCGTGGAGTATCTTGGTGGTCTTCGAATTCCTCACCATCACTTACATCATCCTCGAAGTCAGTATCGAATACAGTTGCGGATGATAAAGGTCGCTCAGGACGATGCTGTGTTTCTTTGAAACCGAGTAGAGTATCCCAGGGTTGATTTGCGAAACCTCTTTGGTACATATCCAGCCGAGTGTCGTTGGCTGTTAGAGGGGCTGTAGCCTACATTCATTGTAGGATTAGTATGATACTTCAATATACATAAGAATATTACTGGCATAGCTTCATCAACTTACCATACTGCCTAGTACAAAGGCAGGAATAACAATTGATAACTCGGGCGGTACAAGAATACTTGCAAGACTGCTTGCTTGCCCGTTGCCGGGGGTATCTTCTATGAGCCGAAACAAGTCCAGATGAAATCTTATGAACCGAGATAACGATAAAGCAAATTTGCAGCAAAAATCAAATTCAATCTGATATGAATGAATCGTAAAATTTCAAAGGGATCAGAAGGAGGAATCGGGGTTAAAGTCAACAGCATCTAGGACAGTATATGTATCGCCATTTTTGAAACGAAACGATATATCATGGGCCTCAAGTATATCAGAGCTCACCAATGGACAGTATAACGTCCCGGCATATTTTCTACAATGTGAACTGTGCTCAGCATTCCTGCATGAAGATTGTGACTATTCTTGAGAAATAATGCCACACAATGCCACAAGGCCCTCGTTTGTTTCCCTTGAGCCATTGAGACGATCGGATTGCGAGCCTTGCGATCCTACATCGCAGGAAACTCAGACCCAATAAGGAGATTATGCTAGGGTAAGCATGCAGAATACTCACATCCACGCATCTCTCACGCAGGGCAAATGAAGTGAAAAATAGAAGACGTTCCAATAATATTCAAGTTTGGTCAGATGGATCCTGCAGAAGAAATCCATGATTGGTTGTGAATGGTCGGATATTTCTGCATCTACGCGCCGAGTCATATCTTTCTTCATTTATCCTGGCTAACGCACATAATTCGTCAATTGAATCGTTTGATTTGTCCATTGAAGGATGATTTGCCTACTCTGTATGATTGTTCATGATTTGACCGAGGATGCCCAGAGAAAATCTGCAAATCCAGACCCTTTATTTTTTTCATATCATCCCGCCTTTTTCATCGGGCTATCGGGCACCGGCTTGTGTACCTAAGTATCTAGTCCCGAGACTAGAAGAAAATCATTTTAGTCCATAAGGCCAATAAGCAATTGAGAATGCCTTCTATTATCAATATATTGAGCATCAAAACTATCTATGTTGAGTGAGAACTATATTTAAGTGGAAAATTCTCCAGTCTCGTTTAGACTTTTACGGTGCGGTCCGTTGATGAAGGGGTAATTACTCTAACTAAAATGAGATTTCAAGGTTGAAGCTTGTTGGAATACTTCAAAAATGTTGTAAAACAATTGGAACCGCTGGTCTAAGATATTACAAGCATGAACACTCACATCAACAACGGAACTGCAAGAAATTTGTACGTATGGATTATCGGTAGTGTTGGATGTTGTTGGTTGTACGTGATGATAATGGATAGTTCTAAGGATTATCGCCATAGCTATCGCTATCGCCTTCAAAATAATCGTATTATCATCAACATCGAGAATGGGGGAGGCTGTTTGAAAACTTTGAAAACTGGAGAAAACAAATCCTTCTTTCTTTCTTACTTCCCATCCTTCCCTCCCCACACTTCCCGAAACCCTGACTGACAATGGGAATATACACGCGGATCAGAAAGATCCCATCAGGCATCTATTCACTTGTGGAGGTAGAGAGAGAACTCTAAAGTAAGAACCTACTTTCACGACTACTAACATGTACGATACCGAGCCCGAGCCCGCTACAACGTCAGGAAGAGTAGAAGACTATCGATGTAAGACCCTAAAAAGAGGGTATTCCGATGTCCCGCCGCTGCCGGTTTTTCATTCCTGCGAGTACCTATGTATCTAGTTCCATATGTGATGCAATATAGAAATAATCAGCGTCGGCACATGAATATTACATGCAAGCAAGAGAGGAGAAAAGCAGGACTGTGCTGTGCCGTGCCTGTACTTTCCCGTCGCATGCGTTTATCCAAACCAATTCAAGTCCGGAGTGAAGAGATAACAATTAGAATCAATCCTTCCGATGATTCCCCTTTGTTGGATAAATTGTTTCCGTGCTGTAAGATTCGTCACATCTGTACGATGCCCTTGTCCTCGGATATTGTTTTCCTGTTAAACATCCCTCCTGGATTGGCCGGTCATGATTGTTTATCACAAATTATCTTAGAACGGACTTCGCACATAGTCCAGTCGATTCGACTATCGCTGTCGCAGATTTGAAGGATTCAATTCGCCCCTCATTCGATTCTGTCAATTTTTCAGCATACTCACTACAAGCCCCACGTATCACGGTTACGCGTGCAAGTCATTGACATACATTGATTGATTGATTGATCCATTAGCAAATTGTCTCAGGCCTCACCGTCTCCATCATCTGCGCAAAATGGTGCATTGTCATGCGATATACTAATCAGTAAGGTATGGAAATGCATGGCATTGTAAGTACAAAAGAAAAGAACACATGTATGGAAGTGGATTAAATGTAAACATTTTGAAAGTACACATGATGTAGGTTACATTTGTGGAGTTTGAAGTATCGATTTTCATCTGCAATGGAAAATTGATTTTTCTCTCTCTCAGCAAATCAAACGTTGAATTTGGCATGTGTATGTCGAGATCCTAGCCAAATAAACGCAGATGCATCAATGGCCTCTCTACCTAAGTGAGTTTATATTTTCTCCCAACCAATTGCAGACGAAAAGAGCACTCAGACCATCCTCACATGACTGTTTCTTCATGCGGGTCTCCAAAACAATGTGTTCAATCAGATAGGTCACCTCAAGAAGGACCGAAGGTTACATACGGAAGTTTTGGTGGCCAGTACAACATATAATACGCTCCACCATGGTGAAAGTCGAATACATGAGAAAACGAATAGAATCATGAAAGATAGATATTGAATTCGTTACTGGCTAGCTGGCCACAATTAGATGATTCTCGGGTAGATGCGCAATATTCGAAGTCGAATCGCACATCAAGGGCCATGAATTTTGGTGCTGCAGATGTTTTCTTTGGAAAATATGGCAATGGGAATGGAACATCAAAGTTATTAATCGTTACGATATACACAAGTGTGCTGTACCTGCTAAGTATGTACTCTCACACGTCCGCTCGTACGGAAACAAATAAGCTGGATTATCTAAGTAATATCCGCTTCATTTGAAGATCGTGAATTCAGATCACCAGATCCATTATGCACTTTTACTTTTGTTCTCCACATCAATTAATATGGAGATGTGAAGTTGAGCATGCTCGTGCATATCTAGTATATCCATAAATAATCTCCATATCTTAAAATTTCTCCTAAACGGTAACCTGGAATTGCGGAACGCTTTTAGTGCAGTGTTCGAGATGGGTAAAGTTCTTACGAGCTGTCAGATGAAAGTTTAATTTCCTAGATATTAGCTTTGGAGCATTGTCTCCCCCATTCTTATCAGAAAATGACGACGATGATAAAGATTTCAGGAATTATTTTTGTCTCGGAAAAATAATCAAACTTTCCAATAAGGCAGACAGACAAATGGTCAGCCACTATGATGATATTAAAGATACGATATATGAAACTCTTTCACAAAGGAGAAGGATCATTAAGCTCATCCAAACCTAGTAAAACACGAGGGACGAGAACGTCAGCGTGCCTGCCAATATCAGACGATACTGGCTGGAATGACTGAAGGAATCTCCTTTACTCACTCTCGTTGTTAATATTCCGGTACTCCAAGAAGCTTCAGCGAGCCTCAGTAATGTCAGCGTGCCTACCGCTCTCAGGCAATACTGGGATCGTGGAGGGAGCCTTTTACCCGCTCTTGTTGGAAGCAATCCTACATTCTTAGACGTTTATGTGCACATCCCTTTACACTCGCAGCTTTTCCCCATTTTTGCGCCTTCTCCCTATTCCCTAACGATCTGGAATAGATGAAGAAGCTCGGTTCCGGTTAGAGAAGGATATCGAGGCAACAAAAGCCTTCGCCTCCTATCTTCCCAAGCAATCCAATCTTAAAATAACATCATCATCTACAATATTTGTGAAGTTGACAAGATCGCAATTTCGTTTCAGTCGATAACACATGAAGCTTGGACCTGTACGAGGACAGTGGTCAACAATATCTTCACAATTTGAAATATATCACTTGGCTCTAGAATCCTCACTCAACGAAACAGCATGTAGGATGATGTGATGTGCGTTGAGGATGCAACCAGGATATTTGCCCGCATCTCTTCAAGACTTTCGTAAACCGCTCAATTCAGTTATGGTGTAGGAACTAGAAGCATCAAGTAGACAAAGGATTGCTGACACTGAAAGTGAAGCCTCAGCAGGCTCCGGGGGACTGGCATCAGGAGTGGATAGAGATGCCGTTTCCGATGTTAGTATCTGTTAGTATCTTCCAACAACGGTAGGTACGCTGACATTACTGAGGCTGAATTTGAAGCTTCTTCGAAGGAGAACGTGCGTACCTTGGATAATTTGTAGAAATGAAGGAAGGTTTAACTTAAGCTTCTCATTTTGATGATTTTCGTAACACCTCAGCCTTTCTAGGCTTGGTGTTGTTGTACGTATGGGGACGGTGATGATTAGCATATTCTTAGTCAAGACTCAAGCCACATGGCTCGATGATTGTGAACTTCAGTGCAGGGGTGAACGGAGCCTCACTGGTCCACTAAATTCCGGGGATCAAAAAGGGTAATACAGACGAGTGCGAGAGACTATTGCAAATGTTGATTAATTAGTGACAATTTC
Source organism: Botryotinia convoluta (assembly GCA_004786275.1). Lineage (NCBI taxonomy): Eukaryota > Fungi > Ascomycota > Leotiomycetes > Helotiales > Sclerotiniaceae > Botryotinia > Botryotinia convoluta. The sequence goes on along the minus strand of PQXN01000052.1, from coordinate 10,151 downwards.
TGCAAGACCAACATATGTGAAATGTCCAAAAATAACACTACATTGAGAGCGGGATATGTTGCTAATTAAGGATGAATGTGACGAAATATGATAGGGATACAGCAAAAAGACCAACTGATGATCAAGTGATAGGTTAAGAAATGATACATAATTATTGGCAATAAGCGCTTAATTTATACCATTAATAGGATTTTGGTGTGATGGAAAAAGGATTGTATTGGATGTGATGAATAGATCAATGTGAGAAGCTTGGATCATTATGTGACATTTCATAGCTACCTGGTAGCTTTTCAGTGTCTACTAGGTTTTATTACTAGGTAGTCTCTTCCCTGGTCATACTGCCGAAGAAAATCGTATGTATGAGTCTGGCACAGATGCATCATTGATCTTTTTGACAGAGAAGGAGAAAAAATACCCCTACCTACTGTTATTATCATTCCAGGGGTCACTTTCTGAGGTTGCATCCGTGTCCTAATCCTTCCATCTCGCATTTGAATATTTGCATGGACTTGGCTACCTCCTCCACTCTACCCGCTGTTTCCACACTTTACACACCCCACTCCATCAAGCTTTAGTCAAAAGAGTTTACCTGATTCTGCACACAAAGAGATTTACCGCTGATGATCAATGAAGATTAGGGAAGTAAAGCCAAAATCGCGAGACATAAAGCCTGTAGAGTTAGGGAACTCGGGGGGTCATCCTAAATTCTGATGAGACAAACAGCCAGTTCGTTGTAATGTCAAAGGTAGTAGTTACTGTGTGTGCAACTTACGGGGAATAGACAGTATGTAGTCAAGAGCTTCCCATGCAGAAATAATACTACCTTGCACAAGCAGTGTATTGCGGGGATGTAGTATTGAAAAGACCTGCGTCGTTACCTCGACAATTATCCTAATCATCCTAGTTTATCTACATATCAGTTTGTCGGAATGCTTGACTATTTCTTCAATATGCTTTCGGCCGTAACTGTCTAATTAATTTCTTCCGATTAGCTTCTCGTTTGTATACTTTTTTCTTTGATCTACACGAAATATTTCACCCCTTCATCAATAGCTTCATCTTCGCTTCCATGAAATGATTGAGAACCCTAAACATTCCGTAAAATACTTGATCATCTCGTGCTGTGTTACTTTGAATTAAGCTTGAACAACTAAATCATCTAGTTACACTGGCCCAGATTTTAGACAATTTCCTTCATACAACTTGATAGCAGAAACTGACAACCGTTGGCTACGGGTAAAGCCGCTCTTTCCTCGCTAATGCAAGTAGTCACACTTATTGATTGACATCTTCGAATCACAGTCATCAATCCACTCTTCAATTCCCATCCACGAAAATCACAATCATTATTGAAAAACAATTCAGGTATTTTGAATGGCTGCACTCTCATCACCCTGTCGTGATCGATTTCCGCCCAATCTTACTTGACCGCTATTTGTTACAATACGATTATACGATTATACGATTTGTTCCTCCGTACTCTTTTGGATTGAGATATCAAAATCTAGTAATTGATTGAATGGAGTGTAATTTCAATCCGTCACATCTCGTGATCCCAAATATCCATTCACCGCTGAATGAAGAGAATTTCACGAAATCACCATGCCGTTGACCGTTGTAGAAAATCATTCCAACATATTTAATTGGACCATATAGAGAAGTAAGCACGGGATTACGGCAGAAGAGGAGAACTACATCGTACAGTATGTAAGGTTCACATCGGGATTCGGGAGGTTTGTAAATTATTCCATGAGGTCTCAGTGTTGTATGCGGGCTGGGGTAAAGTAAAGGAATTATGCTGCGGATAAGCAGGCAAAGCAGATATCGATTAGAAAAAAGGCATCGGCACTGTGGATCTGTAAGTTGGCGAATGCTACCTCGAGAGAGAGAAAAAGGTACGCTCTACCGTTCAATGGTGCAATAGGAAGGTAATGTACCACTTTTTTGCGGGAAGAGGGGATTCTCCGTTATTGTATGTCGGTATCGTATTGGTATTATCTCTTTTCAGGCTTTTGTAAATTGTCGTACTGACCCAAAACGAAGAAATACAACGAATCAACAAATAGGACGATTCAAGCAATCTACTTTTCATGTACATGGATATTTATCGCGAAATGGCGAAATGCAGGTGTCCTGCAGAAATGAAGCATAGACCAATATCTCTTCCAAAAGTATTCACCCATTGCACAGAGAGTAGGTTACCCATGAATCCATGATACATACATATCTTCGAGTTTATCGAGTAACCATCAAACGAGTAAGAAATTGTGGACAAGTCAAGAAAGCCTGACAAAGAAGAAAAACTCAAAATCATTTAAATGTCTACCTATCACATTTGACACAGCCGATCATGACTTGTCGATCTATCCACCTAGAACCCTTGAGATCATTAGAGAAGTTTAACAGAAAGTAACCATATTGATATCAAGCAGAGGATGAATTCACGGATCCTTAGGGTAGGTGCCAGCTATGTTCGATGTGCTATTGTACGATATGCGATGTGTTATCGTTCCATCGATTCATCGTGCCAGTTGAATGGTATTCGTAGTACAAACACATGCAAGCAAGCAAGTATACCAGGAATGGGAGCAATAGGGCAAGGGAGAGGGGAGTAAAGATAGGTGGGGGGCCGACTTGGAGTAGGTTGCATAAGAGGCGCCTCGCGAAAATAGCACAAAATCGCCTTCTTTTACCGCTGAGTTTCCCCACTGGGCCAGCCACACCTGTTCCTTAACCGACCCATAAAAAGCTTAGTGCGGCAGGTTTTCATTAACAAGGGGGGTGAAAAGAGAAGTACAAGGGGCACGGAGAAGGATGGGATCAAATGCAGTAACTATGACCAGGGTGTTGGTGGATACGGCATTTTGTGGAACTAACCCCAATGCATGGATTATCATCATCTTCACCAATCATGATTTTTGAAGTTATCCAAAATGGTATGTTGGATAATATTTCCTAATGTTCCTTTAGGCTCGTTCGTGAATGCTGCCCCCATGCGATGCGGCCACTTTATTTTACTAGCCTTCTTTTTATATTCCCTAGTCTAATCCTATGCCTAGTGTACAACGGCACCCACCTTTCATCCACCATTCCTCAATGGGAAGTATCCTATATTCGGACCTAGTTGATATCGTCTTCTCATAGGGCCAAAGGGGCACCAACTGGTAGCCGCACGTGTGCATGTACGTTCGTGGGCGGGAATATGAGCTAGGTAGATGAATGCAGGAAAAATAGCATCACTCCATTCGATATCCAGAAATAGATTTTCCAATTCTTCCCATGGCTGAAGATGATTATTGTACATCTTTTCGACATCTTCATATATAGGTCATGAACATGCAACCATTACCTCACTTTCTTCATTGAGGCTCTCGAACATCGAAACAAAAAGGTCAATTTCTTAGTCCCTCCCTCCCCGCATCGTCGTCGTTAGATTGTTGTCTCTACCTAATTCAACATCTACCACCCGCACAACCCACTCATTTACTCAAGGTCAAGCTGGACTTGATTTAAACCGACACTCATTAATTTTATCAGTCCCCCCGGTCTCGCCAATCACCTACGCTACTAACCCCAGTCTCTCATCGCAATATCACGCACTTCGAACCGAACTCACACTCTCGCCGCCCCCACTATTAACTACTGCTGGTACAGTACAAATACAAATGTCAACACAACCCCCCAACGCTCAATCAGCAATCAGAACGACGAACGTCAACATGGCTGTCGCTCAACCCAAACCAAAAGCTCCCAAAGCTGCTCCTGCTACAAAAGGAAAGATGCAAATGCATAGACGATCAAGGACAGGTTCGTTCGACTTTAATTCATCTCAATTCGATATTCTTTCTTTGATATCTCTCGTCCGACTTTATATACTGACCTTAGCTATCAAGGTTGTTACACATGTAGATTAAGAAGAAAGAAGTGTGATGAAGGTGCCATAACTTGCAGTGCTTGTAAGCATCTAGGTTTACGATGTGAATACAAGAGACCTTCGTGGTGGGGAAACAATGAGTTGCGCCGCCAGCAAAAAGAGGTTATCAAGACTATCATCAAGCGAAAGAAGCTCACGGAAAAGACAACCGCACCATCTCAAGCTCAAACACAACAAGTTATGTCATCAAGTATCGATACCCCTCCTGGACTTACACACTCATTACCTACCTCTGCAACATACTCCGACTCCTTAGATCGAAATCGATCATCATCAATTGATTCTCAATTATCTCTCTTTGATTTCAATGCCCCTCCTATGGCCGATTACACTGCTTACAATGCGCAAATGCACTCATCGCATTCTCAATACGCAATTTATCCTGAATACTCACCTTATGAGATTGATGTAAAGACAGAAAGACAAATGTATGTTAACGATGTTCCTACTCGCCGCGAATCAACCATCTCTACCTTTAGCACGTTCCATCCACCGCCACCACCCGAATCGATGCTACCATCCTTCCCAATTGATCATGAATGGGATACTGTATACAATGGAAGACATGAAGTATTAGCAGAGGAAGCATTGAACATGAATCTCTTCGATTTCTCCCACGGTCCACCATCATCATTCCGCCAAGTCGCCATTAAATTGGATGAGGGTGATCAAAGACTTCTCGACCATTTCGTCTCGGATGTTTTACCTACCATATTTCCAATTCTCGAAAGCAATCAACATGGTTCCGCACGAACAGATTACATCCTCCCAGCACTCCAAAGTAACAAATGCTACCTACACTGTTGTCTCAGCATTTCTGCTCAACATTTCAAATCCACCATGAACATCCAAGGAGAGCAAATCGATAATGATATCATGCGCCACCGATATGCAACCATCTCCGAACTTTGCGAAGCTCTCAACCGCGACACTGATCACGTATCGATATTGGAAGCTACATTGGGAATGATCTTCTTCCAATGCTCGGTCGGTCGATTCGACGACTCTCTCCCCGATATTCCATGGCATCAACATTTCCAAGCTGCCATTTCTCTCGTCCAAAAACTCGAATTGCCACGTCTCGTTACCGAATCCCATGATCTGATGCCTTTCAACATGACTTTGACGGCTTGGATCGATATCCTCGGTTCGACCATTCAAGGCCGTGCACCAACATTTGCTCACACGTACAGAGAAAAGCATTTGTCGCAAACCAACTCATCTCTCGGCTTGAGAGAACTCATGGGCTGTGAAGATCGCGTTTTATATCTCATTTCTGAAATCGCATGTTTGGAAGCTCTCAAGAACGATGGCATGGATGATATCCAGCTTTGTCAACACGTCCATGCTCTCGGCGATCAAATCGGGCTTACGGAAATCGGTGAAACCGGACCCCGCGTCCCATTCAATGCTCATGGTATTCTCAGTCCCAAGCAATTGAGCAAGAACATGACTGCTGCTTTCCGTCTCGCAGCTCGTATCTATCTCTGCAGTCTCGTTCCTGGCTTCTCCCCAAGTCAAGATAGCTGTGTCGGGTTAGTTAACAAACTTACCCAAGCACTTGAATACATCCCCGCTGGACCCGGAGGCTATGATCGTAGTCTCGTATGGGTTTATCTCATTGGAGGATCTGTCAGCACTACTCATTCTCCCTTCCGTCACCATTTTGCCGAGCGTCTCGCTGCTCTTGGAGATTTCGCCAACCAAGGAAGTTTCGGTCGTGTATCGACTCTTCTTAAGGAAGTCTGGAGTCATGTGGATGGTAGATATAGTCCTGGTGGTGGTGAAGCACATTATGTCTCCTGGAGAGAGGTAATGCAGATGAAGGGTTGGGATTTCTTGTTGATCTAGAAAACCTGACTTGGATATCTTCCACTGGTATGGAAGATGGAAAAACTTCATATTGCAGTGCTATGATATAGTAGTGATACTGTATCGAATCATCACGCCGGGCATTGAGCCCATCTAGTTACCTACTAGACCCCAGACGAAACGAGATTTTCATGAGACATGGAAGGATTAATGGATATGTAGTACTATGAGCTACGAGATGAGATGAGAATGAGAGATACGTGTACGGTGTTAAGAGTTAAGAATCATTGAGATCAACGAGGAAAAAGACAAGATGACGACGAGGAAGATTTTTCATTCTGAAGTTTTTTTTTTGTTTTCGAAAGCATACCATGGATTGCATTATCATTATCATTATCATTTGGTATACCCCATTCATTTTTCTCCTTGGCAAGCAACGGCGTTACGGCAGATTAAGAGAGAATCAGAGATATATGTATGTGTTTGGAATCACGAGAGGAAGGGAGGAAATACCAGTCAGTAGGCAGGCAGGCAGGCGTTTAGAGGCATTTATGTGTTTTTTTGTTTTTTGTTTTTTTGTTTAACCTACATACCACCGTTTACTTACTTTCTATCGTTGAAAATTTTTTGTATATTATTATCCTAACTTTTTGTGAAATGAGAAGAAAGCTATAGAGCTGGGAATCTTGGGGAAGGAGGAGAGGATTGAAGATGCTTCTGGGATTGTTTGTATAGGGTTCATATTATAGTATTTGCATATGGGTTGAGCGCTCACGCTGCTCCCCTGTTAGGGATTGGGATTGGAATTGGAAGGATGAATAAGTAAGGAATAGGAATTTAAAATATTAAAAAGAAATTGAAATTGAAGTTTGATGAATGCTTGCTGTGAGATTTTTTACCTTTAGGGTACTTAATTCATCTATATACAGCATAACATGCCATCTACTATTTCCAAAAATGAAACCTTATAGAGATCCATCATTCTCTTCTTTCTTCTTCTCTGAAATGTTCCCTTGATGGGAAACAATCACGATCTATAGATAACGACACGAAACCGCAACGCCATGAAGCCAGTCAACCAGCTAGACATATTTCTTTCTTTCTTTCTTTCCTTCTGGTTTACTCATCCCCCTCTTTGAGGAAACGTATAATACCAATAAAAAGTCCGCAGTAAGTGGCTGGATGACTATCGATTGCTTGATGGTGTACCTGACCGTATGTCAGTTACCCCTCCAGCCGTATCGGCAGCTCTCAAACTCCACTGTTCATCCCTCCATCCATCCATTTTCCCCACCGATCGAAAAGCCGCAGTAATCGGTCGGCTGTACAGAGTATATTAGATCAAAATACACACACAAACTTATATATATACACACACACGAGCACAAAGAGTCAAAACGAAACATAACAAGACCTCACACTCATAATTCCAGATAAATGACCCCTATGATGATGATGATGATGATGATGACCCGCATCTCATCTCATCTGCATCTATATCTATATCCGGAATTGCCTAGCTCAAGACAACATTCAGGTACGTATGTAGGTATGTGTTATTTTACTACATATGAGGTAAGATAGATGTATGAGTAAGGTAGGTAGGGAAAAACAGGTACGGGGTGAGATGAAATGCATATGTATAGATACATCATATATATCATATCACGATACATCCCCACCACAAACCGAAGGACAAAGGTCGAAATCGATGGATTTCTGGATGGCTCTTTTTTTTTCTTTTTTCTTTTTTCGAGAGACGAGAGGGACGAGAGGTTCGCTATTCCTAAGTAGGTACCTAAATACCCAGATACCTGGAGATAGATAGATGGATGGATGAACATTCTTATCTTTCAACCCCATTTTTTCCTTTTTTAATATTTATATTACTTGTTACTTGCTTCTTATATAATAATGAGTTTGGGAATGCATAAGCAGTAAACAAATACTCGACGACAATCCGCAGATATCTAATTGAAGAAAAACTAAACTAGCCGAAAAAGTACTAAGTAGATATATAGAAATCTGTGAAAATTCATATAACGTGATTCATATGCGAGTGGATCATATCACCGAGTAGATCACTTTCACCTCAATTGACACATTCAAATTCATATTATTCAACAACCATTAATTCAATTAATTAAAGCTATTAAGAATCTAATAATCTAGGATCTATTATATTATCTTAACAAGTTCTTGTATTATATCCTGTCTTTCCACACTTACTATAATATCGATTAGAAAATACTTCTCTATTAGAATTTCCCTTTTTTTGATATTTATTGCATTGAATCTGGATATCAATTTCTTATTGCGATAATATATCTACAGCCTTCTATCCAATAAGTATTCTTCCTTAATATAATTAAGTCTTTTTTGCACATCGATATTTGCTTAATACCTCATTTGCCTTTCGAAATATATAAATCTCTATATTCAAAAATGTATTCTTATAAGCTAATCTTTTTATACTTTTAGTTAGAACTAGTACAATCTCGAATATAGATATAAAGGAGCTTAATTGATAACAAGTTATTTGAGATTTAATTAATATTAATTGAGAAAAAGTTTCTATAGGATTATAAGATGTTTGAGAAATCCAAAGATCTAAATTAAAAAGGGGGGGAATAAATATATAGATTTGAATATCCAACTTAAAAAGTATTGCTTCAGAATTAAATAGAATTAATTCAGCTCCTCTAAATCCGGTTTTTATATTCTGATTTGTAATTGATTTCTCATATACAACTTTAAAAGCTGTAAAGAATTCGATCTTTGAGATATAATTAATATAAGCTTTTATAAAACCTTTAATTTGAGTACTATACTCTTGTTTTAAGACATTGAAACAATCTATATCAAGAGACTAAGTTAAATGACTTGAATACACTAATAGATGTATACATTTAATATCATTCTCCTTACAATAGACCTAAAATGATATTGATTCATAGCTTTTATACTTATCCATCACTAGCATTCTATATCAGCCTTTAGTTCGATTTCTCATATATTTATTGAAGTATTTCAACCATTCTAAGCCTATCTTATTATTTATTCATCCATTGCTTATAGATTTAATAACCCAATCTACAGGAAGACCAATCTCCATATACTAATTTGAAAGGTGCATTTGTTCTTATACTACTAGAAATAGAGGTATGGTTTTTCTTATACTACTTCCATATATAATCGTTATCGCCTATTCTCGATTACCTGATTGTATAGCCTTACTCCTGTTGGATCTCTCAGAACTAGTAACAATTATACCAGCATTTATAATCCTTATTATAAAGCCTATTTTATTGAAATTCCATAAATCGTAATCGAGAATACCAAATTTGTTTTATATATTCGAAATAAGCTGGAATCAATCTGTAATAAACTTAGGATTCTTACAAAAAGCTTTTTAAAAGTTATAAATACAATTAAAATATATCCTTAGCTCTTTATTACATTTCATAATCAATATGCCCATTGCTTTCCAACTTTCTTTCCCCCTCTAAAATCAAGAATATAATTAGCTATATCTTCCACCCCCTTATATTTAGGCGCAAAACCTCTCAAATCCATATCAATTATATATTAAATAATAATATCCTCTTCTAATTTCGAAAGATTACTACTATTAGATAGAGATTCTGTGTGAACGTAAGTGAATGACTTCAATTCAATGGCTACTGTACTACATCTAAGCGAATGCGAAAGAGACTAGCTCTTTCCGTAGCGCTTATATAAAACCTACTATTTTTTATATAGCTAACTCTTTAGATAAGAATATAATATAGATATTTAGGACCTACAAATTGTAGGTGCTATATCTTCTGTATCCTTCTCAAACCAATACTGTGACGATCCTGTCATATTAGTGAATTGTTTAGGGGCTTACGTAATCCACAATCCTATATATTATCATTTCCTTCTCAAAAGCTCTTTTAGCTTTTTACCTTAGTATTCTAAATGATACATTCATCACATTATACTAAGGTCATATAAAATTTAAAAGCTTTTGATTGCTCCTGCAAAACTTTCTATTGCTAGCCTGCTTGCCAAATGTCTATTGCCTTCTGTGCCCACTTTCCCAAAACAATTATTTATACAATTACCAATCAAGATCTTTTTTTAACTCTATTTTCATAAACCTTATTTACTAATAAACTGATATCTTATTATTATATCATTTAGAGTCTTCTTATTTTATCAAAATGGATTCGAAGATTCTAAATCTAGTATACAAACTATAGGAACTGATTGATTCGAAGTATCAATATACTTGTACAATCAATATTGTAATAAAGCAGCTTATGTTCACAATGAAGGAGCAGGCCAGTGGAATGCATGTAATATTGACTATGTAGATTAATTGTACTAAGGTAAAATCTAACTATGAAGTGGAAGTGAT